>JADLZK010001871.1:0-48160 GCA_015847255.1 Hyparrhenia diplandra | reverse complement strand
TGCCAAGCCCCAACACATTGCCTTTCTTGTCATTGCCAAATGTGATTGACTCATACTCATCAATACCCTTGATGCTCACTACTAAAGATTCGTTCATCACTACCGCGGCATCACTGCCGGAATTTAATCCACCGGCGGTGTTGAACCTCGCCCCTGGCAGTGATGAACCGTTCAGCGGAAACCCGAAACTCCACGGATTCGATCAATTCCGGCAAAGGAAGACTCGGATCACCACCGGGTTGAATCGTTTCCCCAAGCAGTGGGTCTTGATGGACCGTATCACTCGCGGGTTTGAATTAGAACCGAAAGCGATTTGAAGATTGACACAACCGTTGAATTAGAACCAATAGCGATTTGGGAGGGGAAGCAAAAGGAACCGATAGCTCGCGGGGTTGAATGAAGAAGGAACAAGAAAAACAAACGATAGAAACAGAGAACGGAGATGAATTAAAAATGACTTGAGAGTCATTATATATTACTAGATAATATATTTGCAAAACGAAAAATAAAAAAAGAGCGGCGGCCGCCATCGCCTCCGCCCTTGTACGGGCGCCGGCCATCGCCTCCTCCGCCGCCTGCCGCCTGGGGCCTCGTCGTCGCTGCCGGCCTCGCCTCGCCGCCGGCCGCATTCCCGCCGCCGGCTGCACGGAGCTCCGCTGGCCTCGCCGTATCCCCTAGCGGGGATGTCGGGCGATGGCCTTCGACCTTGAAGGCGTAGAAGTTCGCCTTCTCCACCAACGGCCAAGGCACCGTTGGCGCCGACTTCTTCAACCTGTGGGTGAGCTTCTGGAGGGCGCCGTGGAGGCGCGCCACGGTGAACAAAAAGCTCCTCGTTGGTGTAGACGCCGGCCATCGTCGATGAAGAAGAAGCTAGCTGCCTCGGGGTTTATGGAAAGAAAGAGGCTAATTAGCGATGGAGATGGTACCAAATCGAGCGTTCTTATATAGTAGCAAGCCATGGAATGCATGCGCCCATTGTCATTCCCAAGACGCGGCGCCATGAAAATGGATCCAATCGCACGCACGACCGGCTCATCCAATGGCCGCCGCGACCCGTCCCCTGTCTCCCCACGAAAGGTCGACCGGCTACGCGCTTGCGCTGCGTTTCCAATGGCCGCTTCCTCGGCACCTGGCGTTTCCCAACACCCAATCCCGAAATCCCCGGTTCGATCCCCAACAAGCCGCTTTTTGACCATTTTTTCAAGAACGATGATCGAGTTTAGCATTGTTATTTTGAAACAAGGAATGCATGCTTCACATTGTTTACCATTGCTACAAGATCAACCACACGTACCTTCGATGCCGATGGGTGAGGGAGCGAAGGGAGGGGAGGGAGACTAGAGACTTCTTGGGCCGGAGCACGAAAATGACACACTCAACTAAGGCGTAGCACGCCCACAACACTAGCCGGGCTATTTAAAGAATCAAACTTTGTACCGCCCAAACGGATAGCCATCACTGTTTTTTTTTTTTTTACCACAATCTTGTAGCTGCACGTTCACTTAGCGTGTTCACAGTGGCCCCCTTCGCATGCATGCTGCTTGGAGAACCGCGTTGGCGGTAGTATTCACCGCCGGTTAGGAAACCGACAAACGGTGTCGGAATCGATGATGAGAAAAGCACGTGGCACCGCTACGTCACCGACGTGTTAAATCAATGTCGGTTAAAACACCGCCGGGTATAGTTTTACACCCTGAAGATGATGTAGATCACTGCCTATGCGGATCTTTCTCGGCAAGGGTATTCGACATCACTACCGGGTGAAAACTTAGACCAAGCAAGGATTTCGAAAATTCAACGGCCGCACGTTACGCTCAACTCGACCGGCTGACCACTGCACCAATCTTTGGCGCACCGTTGCCACGTCCTCTCGTACAACGTCGGTCGACTCAACCACGCCATCTCGCCTATTTAAATGGCAAAGGGGGACGCTGTGTTTTGCACCCGCTCCTCTCGTTCTTGCATTCTTGGTTCGTCCGGTGGTTCCTAACCCTCTCCTCAAAATACTGAGAGGGCTTAGTTTTGAATTTTAGTGTCATGGGTTTTGGATCTAGGAAATCTTTTTCTCCTTATTTTCCTTGTTCTTCGTCCTCGATCTTCTTTTGCTAGCATTACTTTCCAGTTCCACATACATATGGCCTTTCATTGGGAGAAAGCCCTCCACATACAAATATGCCTAGTCCAAGAAAATGGTTTTACGAAAAAGGTGCTAGAAGAGTCTTCTTGATGAAGGAGAGACACCGGGGCTTGCGGCTTACGTGGGTGCCATGATTCAAGATCGAACTCGGACTCATATTAAGAGTCCGGAGTCCTTGTGCTTTGGGGTGCTAGTGTTCACCAATATCCCGGGCACATGGGCATATAGTATCTCGAATCATATGGTGCATCCATAGAAAAACAATGACCATTGGACCAAGTTCTTGTGATTCCATCCTCGGTCCAATGGTCAAGTTTGGGCTAAAGATGAAGCTCCCTAAGAATCTCATTCTCCAACCTCCTCAATGAGTGCACATAGCAGCCTCGCCACTTCTTTGATCCGAGGAGGTGCTACAAGAGACTTACCGAGGTGGTTAAATTTTAATGTGTTTGTACACTTTGATTGTAGCATTGACCTATCTCGTGAATTGGTCTTTGTTACCGTATATTTAGTTCTATGTAAGGTCTTTGCTATGGAAATATATGTAATGTAAGGTCTTTGTTATGGAAATATATGCAATCAAATTTCTTATCTATTGTATTTCGTTTTGTTATGAATGTTGATTGTCTCTTCGATATCTTTGAGTTCCCATTTTTTACCCTTCATCGAACATAATAAAGACGGTTGCGTCAATGAAATATGCTTTGCATATTGTGAGGAAAATTCAACGGATATATCCAAATCTAACGTGAATGAAATAAAGTTATATATGTAACAAAAACAAAGAACGTATAATGAATTTTATTCACATCCATATCCCCTTAAGAACAGATAACCAAAACTCCGACTTTGGAAGCATCTACTCATTACATATGCTTTTAAAGACTTTGCAATAATGCATGCATGCAAACTAAGTGAAGTGACAACACTGTGAATTCACTGCCGGATACATACAAACAACCGGTAGTGATATTGTATTCACTGCCGGCTCCATTCAAATAACCGATAGTCATGTTGTTATCACTACCGGGTATATCTTAATACCCAACGCTGATGTACCTGCACCGATCAACAACCGCTATAAATCAAGGCGCCCGGCCGCATCCACACACATACCCAAGCACGCACCCACGAGCTCCTGGTCACCCCCGCACGAAATCCACTCGGCTCTTTCACTCTCTCTCTCTCTTTCTAGAAGATTTGTTCATGGCTCCGTAATATTTCATTGGTAAGGATATTTTTTGCTTGTCTAGAATTCCTATATATATGCATATAAACAATACATATATATATACTATATATATTTATGAGCTTTTACCTTTTTCCTTTTTATCGCTCAATTTGGTGGTATGAACGGTCCTCCGCCTTTGCCGCCACCACAAGAACCGGTTTCCACGCCGGCGATGAGCCATTCGCCCCCTCGGTGTGGACACAACGCCATTTCCTTATCCAGTCATCGTATGTAATTTTTTCTAACATTTTTTTATTTCTTATTTTACTATAACAAATACATGGACAATTAGTTTAACTTAACGTCATTTTGTTGCATTTATATGTGTCACGGACTTTATCCCCAAGATAATGGCTAGAAACAAAGACTTAGCCGGTTCTCTATCTCTGGTTTTGTGGAGACCACGACATCTAGAGCATCGTCTGGTCATCAACTATATAATGTGTGAAATAAGTTTTTACATCCCTTCGAGGATTCAGGACACAACAACCACCTAATCCACGAGGGGGAACGAGAGAACGGCCAGGTGCAAAATGCCGAGTACCATGCCGTTTCCTTGTGCTTAGATTCTCTTCGACGTGTTTGCTACATTAATGTGCCTGATTTCTCGCACTTTAAGATATTTGCCTTGTCTGGCGATAATATCCCCCATAGCAATATAGCGCATATGTTGGGAGTTACAACCATGATGATGTGGTAATAAATTAAATTCATCATTTTGGCAATGCATATTAGATAGATTCACATCATCCTCATTCATTTTGATTCTTCCACTTGCGATTTTGCTCCACGATCTTACTTATGTTGCATGTGGCTTGACGGCCGTTCTCGACCAAACTCTACAGACCGACTCGGTACGATTGGGACTTCGTGTGCACACCTCGGCCAAAGAAACTACGGAAGGGCGACAATACTTGTATAAGGTTTACTAACTTAGACACGGGTCGCTCGTGAGGTTATATCTATGGTCGAGCATTTTTACGCCCTTGCGGGGACGAGAGAGTGCAATCATAAGGGCATTGACCTTCATCGACTCAAAGCGGATACTTAATCTGCGGACATGAATTACCCGATATTTCTACAATCCTACATTCGTGTGCATGGATCACAAAATTTGGACCCAATATTGATCCCGACGGCGATGATGATGATTAGTGTGTTTACTATGTTAATTATTTGTAAGGTTGTATGGTTCCTTCCTAATTAATTTGTAATGTTTTTGTGGCCCATGTGGTCTCAAACTTTTTCGAGCCTTTCACATGCAAATGGGGAAGCACCCACGAAGTTTGAGATTTTTCGAGTTGGTTTGGTACTTTTCCCGGTTTATTTGAATTTCTCGCGACGCCACCTTGTAATTATAGTTTGAACCGAGCGTACCCACGAAAAAGAGCCGGAATGCTAGACTTTTCCACAGGGTCTCATGTGCCCTAGGAGGCAAATGACCGTGGAGGTCCAAGAAAAATTCTTGTGTTTCCATGGTTTAATTAGCCTTCTTGTCGCCGCTTAGCTAGAAGAAAATCATAGTAATTAAAATATTTATCGAAAAAATCTAAGAACTTGTGTGGGGTCATATTTTGGGTGTACATGACTGGAAAAAAAATTCAAACCATTTCCACCATGGAGGATTACACATCCTTCACAAAGGTACATGATCATCCATGAAGTGGCAAAGATTTCTATTTCACCTGCCGGTTGCATGTAATAACCGGCGCGAATAGGATTGGGGTGAAATTTTCCAAATCTGCTGCGAACCTCCCGCCATTTCGTTCCCCACCGCGCCCAAACCAGCCTTGCCTATATATATAGGTGAGTGGCTCGGAGCGAAATTTTGGCAAGCCATTTGAACACCGCGCCATTCTCGTTCCCCACCAGCGCCGAATCCCGAAAGAGCACCAGATTCGCCGACGGAGCGCACCACCAAATCCAACGTCACCGTTAAAATTCCCCTACGCCACCCGGGCTGTCCGTTCGCGCATCCCCGGTCGTTCCGCTCCAGCGGAATCGAGGCTTGACGGCGTTCTCCCACGCCGCGCTCCTCCACTCCGACGTCCCCAACGCCGCGCCGGCATCCTCTGCCCTTCGGCCCCTTCCACGGTGAGAACTAATTATCCCTTTAGGTGTACGAGTTTTTACCTATGAGAATGAGAACTAATTCGCCGCTGTCCTAGCCTCGCGTCGCCCGCTTGGTCTTCCTCCACGCCGACGGAGGACCGCCGCCACACCTCTCTGCCGTCCGCAGCCTCACGCCGTCTTCCTCTTCACCGCCCGACGCCGTACCGTCCGCGACCTTGTCCTCCTCAAATCCTCCAAGACAAGATAGGAGCGCACGAGGCGCCGCAACAGTGAGTGCGTCGGTCACTGCCCTTGAGGTGTTCGTTGAAATGCCCGTCTCGGTCACTGCAACCTGTGCTCGAATTGTGATTGAAATTCATGAGTTAGTGTTGTTCGAAATCCAGTTTGGATATTTTAAATATATGTCTGTGCTTACTGTACAACTTTTATGAATAACATAGCAATATCATCCTATTTTGGTGACATGTATAGGCAAGCATGGCGTGGTACGTAGTGTTTGTTGGTCGCGTGCCGGGGATCTATCTAACCTGGGAAGATTGCTATGCTCAAGTCCAAGGCTACGCTAATAATTGTTACAGAAAAATACAACACCGAAGGTGAAGCTGTAAAAAAGCCTACAATGGTGCAAACTAGCCGCCCCTGGAGATTGAAGAGAAGCCACCCCACATACTTATGAAGATTGCGAGAATTGTTTGTAATTGGTTTTGGAAAGATGGTCATTGGTCTTTTTATTTTAGAAGTTCATGTAGGCTTAGTTTCTAGAACATTAGGTGGATGTTGTTGTATGTAACCATTAAATCTGTAATGTTTTGACGATACTAATGTATGATGATTTTTCGGATTTAAAAGAGCTGAATTCCATGAATAAATTCAAAAATTTAAAACAAAAACGCCGGGTGGCATGGGCCCGACAGTGAATGAGCAACAAACCGGTAGTGTAACTATACCAAACACTATCGGTTTGAATTACTAACCGTCATAGACGGCGAAACATCACCGCATCATTTGCATTAACCAACCGATAGTCTCCACTCTAATAACGCTTTGTCGGGTTGAGATCGTAGACGTGTTCACGTAAAGTTCAGCGACGGGTTCAAAGTAAGCCGCCATTGTTAGCTCTTCGATACACTGTCGGCTCGGTCTAACCCGATAGTGTTATCCTCATAGTTACGTCGGTTCGTTAAAAGCCCGACGGTGCTCCCAATATCAACTCTGTAGGCTGACTTCGAACCCGCATTGCTTGGATCAAAAATGCTGCGGGTCGTGGAACACCCGACAATGTTCGGTGATGATGCGCTGCCGGTTCGATATCAAACCGGCAGTCTCTCCTCAAATCACCACCGGTGTTTTGACCCGGTAGTGTTCAAACCCCACATCACTACCGCTATGGTTCTCGCGGTTCAGTTTTTCGGTGAAGGGGGTTGGAGCCCGGCAGTGATGTACAATTCTGTAGTAGTGGCTAATTGACTTGAACATATGAGAATCCCCGGTCATGTGTTGAGTGCACCCACTATCCATTATCCATTACTCTCCTCCGGCACGGTAATTGACCTACAAAAAGAGATCAATTCTTCTTAGGTACCCAAACTTTCTTGGGTCCTTCAAGGTTAGTCACCAAGGCCTTTGGTACCCAAATGGCTTTCTTCCTTGAGCCCATCCATGGTGTACCAATGTACCTAGCACGAACACCATTGTCCTTCTTCACAAGCATATATGAATGATCAAGCTTAATCGAAGAGACATTGGTTTTCTTGTTCATGCACTTGTGCTCTAAGTGACCAACTTGCTTGCAAGCTTTGCAATAGCTACCATTGTTCTTCACAAAACATGTCTTGTGAGTTACAATGGCAGCCTTGCCTTTCTTGGGCATATAGCCTAAGCCCTCCTTGTATAAGGATGCCCTTTGGCTACCCAAGCACATAAGCAAGCGGTCCTCATCACCATAAGCCTTAGCCAAGGTGTGATTGAGCTCCTTCACTTCCCTCTTTAAGCATGCATTCTCATGAATAAGCATAGGGTTGTCATTATCCTCACTAGAGATGGATATGCTAGTGATAGAGCTAGTGGAGGCTACACATGTAGGGGTTGATTCATCAACTAGGATATCACACATGATGCTTGCATTACATGTATCAACCTTGTCCTCAACTAAGCACAACTTGTGCTCTTCTAGTAGAGAGGAATGAGCTTTCTCTAACTTAGAATGAGATTTCTCAAGCTTCTTATGGTCTACCTCTAGACCCTCATAAGATGCCCGAAGCTCATCAAGTTCTTGCTTAAGGCTCTTTATTTCCTTATGCAAGCCCTTGACCTCCTTCCTACTTTGCTTGTACATGTCAATGCAATCATCAAGCATAATTTGCAATTCTTCCCTAGTGTGGTTTGGCTCCTCATCATCAATATCACTATCACTATCACTATCATTATCATCATCTTTAGTGATAGATTGTACCTTAGTGGCCTTAGCCATGAAGCATGAAGAAGGAGTGTCGAAGAGGGAGATCTTATCATGCATAGCCAAGTGAGCTTGTCCCTTCTTCTTGTTCTTCTTCTCCTCTTCTTCATCACTTGAAGAGGATGAGCCATCACTATCCCAAGTAGCCACATGTGACTCGTTCTTCTTCTTGGGCTTGTCCTTCTTCTCATTCTTGGCATCATTCTTCTCTCTTGCCTTCTTGATGCCCTTCTCATCATCACTCTCATATGGGCATTCGGATATCAAGTGACAATCATCATGGCATCTAAAACACTTCATGTTGTCTTCATTCTTGCCATCCATGGTCTTCTTTGATGATTGCTTCTTTTTCTTCTTGTTGATGTAGGTCTTCTTCACATATTTGCCCAATCTTCTCACAAAGAGGGCCATTTGTTCATCAACTTCACTTCCACTAGTAGAAGTGCCTTCTTCTTCATCATCACTTGACTCTTCTTTCTTCTTCTTGCCCTTTGATGAAGAACTAGCCTTGAGTGCCAAGCCCTTCTTGTCATCTTTCTTCTCTTCTTCCTTGACCTTCTTGTTTCCCTTGTTGATGAGCTCTTGCTTTTTCTTGTCGTCTCTATAGGAGTCATCGGTCATGATCTCATCAAGCAATTGTTTGGGAGTCAAATCCTTCAAATTTGTTCTCACTAGCACCGTGATGAACATCCCAAACCTCTCCGGCAAACACCTCAAGAACTTCATGTTGAAGGTCTTGTCCTTGATGTCCTTGATATCCTCTCCTAGAGTATTGAGATCGTTCACCAACACTTGCATGCGGTGGAACATCTCCGGACGCTCTCATCTTCCTCCATCTTGAAGCTATTGAATTGTTCAAGCTTGATATAGGCCTTTGCTTGCTTGACGCCTTCAGTGCCCTCATAGCACGCTTCTAGCTTCTTCCATATGTCATGAGCAATTGTGAGAGACTTGACTTGCTCAAACACACGGTCGTCATTGAATGCCTCATGGAAGGCACTCACGGCAACATCATTTGCATACAATTTCTTCTCTTCTAGTGCCGTTGGTTGCTCTTGATTAGCAACCTCAAACTTCTTCTCGGTCACAACCCACACTTCTCTATTGATCGACTTGAGGTGTGTGCGGTCATCTTCACCTTCCAATAGGCAAAGTTGGTGCCATCGAAAGGTGGCGCCTTCTTGGTGTTGTTGACATGAAAACTCAATGTCATTTTGTCACCGTAGGTTGTTAAGCCCTCTAAATACGGTTGCCTCGGCTTTGATACCACTTGAAAGGTCCTAATGGCTAGAGGGGGTGAATAGCCTATTAAAAATTCTTGCAACAACACTAAGCACCCGGATTAGTAAATAAGATGGCGAAAGCTAAATAAGCGATGCTACAAGCTATCTAAGCAAGCCACAAGTCAATTGTAATATCTCTAATCACAAGCAAGGTCTAGGTCGCTAGTTTACTCCTAGGTGATCAAGCAAGACTAACTAATTTACCACTAGGAGCTAAACTACACTAGTCAAGCTAACAACCTAAAGCAAAGCTACACAAGATATAGCAATGTAAATACACGAGGAGGAGTGATCGATATCACCGGCGTGGATGTGTAGAGGTGGAAGCCAATCACCGCGTGATCAACAAGAAATCTCCAACGAGCACAACAAGGTTGACACGATGATTTTTCACCGAGGTTCACTAGGTAGTCCCCGTTGTGGCGACACACTCACTTGACGGTTGCTAAGCAATGGCCGGTGCCAAATCCCTGGGAGCTCAAGCAAACCGATCACAAGAGAGGGTCCAACAAGCCACGAGCAATCCACTAGTGCTCCTTTCGCGAATCTCCCGCGGGGTTAGGAACCCCCCTCACAAATCCACCGGTGGCCTCGAACAAGCTCCAATCGAGCTCAACACCGCCTCTTGCTCCAAGCCGCTAGGGAACCAAGCAAATTCCCAAGAGAAACGAAATCCCCAAGCTTCTCCAAGGATGAAGTGCCTCTAGAATGCAACCGACGATGCAATGCACTTCTATCACTCTCAATCTCACCAAGAATTCGAGTTATGGATGGAGAGATGAGTGGAGGGGAGTTTCACAAGCTCACTAGCAAGTTAGAGTGTTCAAATGTGCAAGAGAAGAGTCTAGGAACCGGCCAACCAAGTATATATAGACCCTCCCACGAAATGGAGCTTTGAAATGGGCTTTACGCTTGGAGGGGGCCCGACCGACAAGCTCACCAGCAAGAAAATGTCGATGGGCTTTTTCTGACAAACGACCCGGACGCACCCGACCGGACTCACCCCGAGTCCGGTCCGTCAACGTCCGGTCGCGTCCGCATGCGTCCGCTCGGAAACGGACAAACGCTTTGGCCAACAACGGATGCTTCGGTCGAGGTCCGTCAACACCGGATGCTTCGGCCGAGGGTCCGATCGGCAAAAATGTCCAAAACATGCTCTCTGCCGGGCCTTGACCGACCGGACCGTCCGGTCGATGAGTCCGGTCCAGCCTCCGGCGTCGCGTCCGTCCGGCCGCCAACGAAGCGTGTTCTTCAATTTTGTTGTCGCCTTTGCTTCAACCTTGCTTCGCCTCTTGCCATAAGTTGCCAACACGCCGAAGATGATCACGTTATCACTTATGTTAGCATGCACGATCGATTAGGCAAGAACGAAGTTAGTGCAATGTCCTAAATGCAATATGCAAGTCAATTGGACCTAGAAGCACTTCAAATAAAAGGATTGTCACGGCATCCCCTCTTGATAGTCGGCCATCTATCCTATAATGTGATCACACGCGGCTATCGTGTCTTGATCAATTAGAAAAGGAAAACCCTATCAAGATAGCTTTGCCTTGATCTCCCTGTTCCTCTCAAGCCGATCACCGAGCTTGACGATCCATCATGTCCATCATCATCGTCCATGTTCATGATCATCATGCTCGACGTCATCCACGTAATCCTATCTCTTAAGTCACACTTAGAGCAAAGGATTAGTACCACAAGTGTGTCATCAATTTCCAAAACCAAACATGAGATTTCGGTTGATTCTTGGGATAAAAGCTAGAAATCGACTCACATTAAGGGGCAGAGGGAGTACATATATCCCTAGGTAGTGTTGAAATGTTTCATATAAACCCTGATGTAAATTGAAACCTGACACGAAGAGAAGACAAAATTCAAGGCTTGTCTCATATTTTCATAACCCCCTCACGATTTAATAGAGAACCCCCCCTAAATCGGTCCAAACCCTAAGTTCCCTATATTTGCCTTCTCCCTCTTCGCTCTCCTTTCTCTCTCGATTAGAGAGGCTCAAGAAGTGATTTTAGAACACTTTCGATGAGTCTAGTGATGGATACTTGGAACATGAGGTTTAATTGCTCAAACGTTCGGCAATGGCCAACCGGGACAACCAGGATTAGGATTAGTCCGGTGAATGACACTCACCGTGGTAAGTTGCGGTAGATGGGTCCTGCATATCAAATTAGCCATTCAAGATTTCGATGTCCTCCAACCAAACACGATACATGGTGTGGCTGAGTTTATTGAATTTATCGAAATGAATAATGCATAAAGTTTCATGAGTTTTGGTGGTGGCCAAAAGAAAAAATCAAAAAGATTGTAATTCACTAATGCATGTGTTATATAACTTCGAGACTCATATTTTCTATTTTCTATGGTGCATATTCCTCTACTCAATTATGTCTAGTCATAAATCATGTTAATATTAATTAGTTTAGGTCTTTTTAAAACAAAAATCATGCTTCGTGCAAGGTTTGATTGAAATGTCGGCCCTAATTTCACAATTTTTCTAATTTCGAGGGTTGCTGAAATTTTTAATATAGAAATTGAAATCCACAGCATAAGCGCAAAAGTAAATATGGAGTGAAATGGTTTTGGATCGGTTTCTATGGTATCGAGTATTGATTGAAATGATTAAGATTGTGCGGATTGGATCACGGTGAATGGACTTTTCGGTGTTAGTTTTGTCTTGACTATCTTATTTCAAACTTATTCTTTCTCCGCGAGAATACTATTTAATTAGTCAAAACCTACCATCGGCCAAAATCAGCCAAATAGATTCTTTGTTTGTGTCGAAATGGAGCCTCACATCATACCCTATAGTATGGATCTCGATTGTGCTACACGAGTGCTAAAGCGCCAAAAAAAGTAGCAATCAATATAGTTAGGGCCGGGGGACCTTGAATCTTTGCTAATTTGACGTTTTTTAAACTAATTACAAGATTAACACGGATTGATTTCTTTTTTCCAAGAATAGCACATTTGGAGGCGCCTTTGCCAAAGGCGCCTCAATTCCCACACCGAGCGCCATGCATGGCGGCGCCTCAAGGCCGCCACGGTGTCATCCGGGCGCCACATGCAACGGCGCCTCGAGAGTGCGCCTTGAGGCGCCCGGTGACAAAGGCGCCTCAAGGACTAATAGCGAGGCGCGGCCCGGCTTCCTCAACCCCAACCCCCTCACTCTCTGCCCCGACGCGCCGGTTGGAAGAAGGCGAAGGGAGGGGCGCCGCCGCCCGATTTGGCCTCCCTGACTTCCCCTCGAATCCTCCTCCATCCTTTGCTCCGGTGAAGGTATTGCTCCTCTCTTCCTTCATTTTCCCGGTAAATTGAGGATGGTGGGTTGGTGGCTAGGGTTTGGGCTAGGGTTCGGTTCAAGAATGTTTTTGATTGAGCTATGGGGTTTTATTTTTAGGAGAATTAGATTAGTTCCTTGTGGATTCAAGGTTTAGTTTCATATTTGTTTAGTTCCATTTGGATTTACAAGTTAGGGTTAGTGATTTTTAGTGGTGCACCATATGATTAATTTATTTATTTATTTATTGTTTGGGGAGTATGGTTACTTTGCTAAATTGTCACCAATTTTTGTTACTAGCATGGAGTATGACTATCGGAAATTGAAGTGGGGACGAAAAGGTCGTCCTCGGTGTACCCGATAGGTCTTGCAAGGATGCCGACGTCCCTCCGAACTCCCGGTCCCTAGCTGTGATTGTGGTTTTGCGTGTAGTTGTTTCCCGGTCCGGGCATCCTGAGACATTTTGCGTTGCTTCTACGAATGCACTCATATCTTTGTAAGTATTTGTCGACATATTGCGGTTTTCTTTTTGTTACTATGGCCTCCACTGTCGGTATGTAGTAGACAAATGTAATGGTGAAACCAAAAAGCAAATAGAAGATATTAGACACAAACATAGGACAAAACAATAGTAACAAGCCGAACCTATCCACAAGAGTCGTGAGAGAAGAGGGGGTCAAGATCGGGAAGCCCGGCGACGACTACCCCTGCTAGCTCAAGGAAGCCAGCGACGTATGTATGCGGCGTGTACCGCTCGTCTCCCGGTGGACTGGGCGTGCACACGTGGTCGAAGAGGTGTCGGGAACTCCTGGCTCCTTCTCGGCCAAGAAGTACGCTCGGTGCTCTAGGTCGCACCACGGTGTCCAGCGATGGGTAGTCCCGGTGAGGAGCCATCCCTCCGTAAACAAGTTGAAAACAAAGGTTAGAGCATACATGTATATAATAAAGGAAAACTATAAACAATGTAACAATTTGAGGTGCTAGTGAATAACAAGATACAAGCAAATTAATTTGTATACCCTTATTGCCCTTCCCTTCTATGTCTCGAAGCCTTGTGGCCGGGCTCACCGCAAAATGTAACGCTTATTTGTGCCACGTGTCTCGTCAAGTCGCCCCTCGCAAATCTCTCTTTCAGAACCTTTGATGGCATCCATATCACCTCTAAGCCGCTTGTCTTGCGCCTACCCTTCCCCGTCTTCTCGATTATTGTGATCGGGAAGGTAGTCCAAACCATGGTAAAGGCGACCCCTTTGTGTTTCGTCAAGGTAGGGCTCAAAGGCCTTTTCCCAAACCTTAAGCGTGTACTCTTGGCGGTACAATTGTGACATATAAGGGGAGATCTTTGTAGTCATATCGATGACCTTGCACCTTGCGGCTATCATGTGACCGCAAGGGGAGATGCATGATCCGAGGTGCGTTACAAGTACACTCCACTTTCTCTAGATAGACCCCGTAATTGATGCCTCCATAGCATTAGCCACCCAAGGTTGTACCACCCCCCTCGCACACTATAAACCCGCCTATTTGGCCCATACGGTTCGCCTATCCGGGATCTTCGACCAAGCCTCTTGCTCATTATGAATTCCCTAGCAGCCTCTCCAAATTGACCATCCTTGCCGGGCAAGCCTTGCAGGCCTTGCCCCAACGCTTTACAAAATACTCATTGCACTTCAAAAACGAGTACTCAACTATTCCGGACACGGCAAGGCTCTAACACCTTTGAACACACGATTGAAAGATTCGGACGAAGTTCGTAGTCATTATGCCCCAACGCCATCCACCCTCATCATATGCTAACGCCCACTTCTCCTTCTTCTCCATCTGACGCTGCAACCATGCACTCCCCCGTGGGTTCATCATTTTATCAAGCTCAACCTTCGTATCCTTGAACTCGGTTTGGGTAAGGACACAACACAGCTCCTTAACCTTAGCACAAACCTCCTTCTTCCTCTTCCTTCGCCAATAATTAGCGGCGAAATGACGCATGCACCATCGATGGACCAAAGGCGGGTGACCCTCTATTTCTTCATCGGCGGCATTAAGGAGACCCGCGTGACGGTCAGATATCATACATACCTTGCGAGTTGGCCCAAGCACATGAACCCTTAGATGCCACATGAACCACGACCATGACTCATTGCACTCTCCCTCTGCCAATGCAAAGGCCAGCGGTACTTTTGCTTCTCGGGGTCAACAACAGCTGCCATCATCAACACACCCTTGTACTTCCCTGTTAGGAAGGTGCCATCAACTAGAACAACGGGCCGACAATATTGAAATGCATGTTCCGGCTCGTGCAAAGGACCGTAACACACGCGTTTCAACACATGCCTCACTTTCCCCGATTCTGATCGGTAAGTGATACCGCCGTCAATCTCTCTCGAACCATTTCAGCCCGGTTTGTAGTACCTCATTGCACATAATATTCTAGGAACCCTGTTGTACGCTTCTTGCCAGCTGCCCCATCGAATTTGCAATGCAATCTGCTTAGCACGCCAAACCTTCCCATAAAGGGGCGTATACTTTGTAAATCCGACTATTGACTGGATCAAGGACGATATTGAAACATCGTTGTTGTCATCAACAAGACCCAATATGCGACGGGCAAGGTACTGTGCCATGAGTTGAGGATGCTTCTCATTTGACTTGTTATCAGCACATGTGTGGGGTTGCACCACTCGAGTTATCTTCCACTTGCCATCTACCTTCTTCCGAGCATTTACCCTCAACATACAACCGTTTTCGATGCGGTTTTTGCATTCCACGTAGTACATCACCTCCTTGTCAGAATGAGTGACCTTGTACGGCCTGTGGTGGTGGACAACATAGTTTTGCATAAACAACTTTAGCTCAGGTAATGTACTGAAAAGCATCCCCTTAGAAAGGATAACATTCTCATGATTGTGCACGGATTTGCTGCACAACTCTAGGCCGGTGTCACGAGGCTCGCCATATCGGTCATGCTAACGTCCCTCGTAGTTGGGAACGCCTAAAAGGTACGCCCATCGACCGCAACCGCATCAACTCGTCTCGTGTATGGATGCTGGTGGAACATAGGGTTGTGCTTTGCTCAAACGAACAAAAGGAACCGGGAGGGGGAACATCGACATCCTCTTCTCTAGTTAGTCTTCCTTGCACTGGCATTGCATGAAGTTCTTCGATCGGTAATCCTGTTGGCACAGAGTGAACAGGAGGGGACATCCTCTCCTCCTCATAATCATCCTCGGACTCAGACTCACTGCCTACCAAATCATCGATCCTCTCCTCCTCCTGTACCTCCTCCTCCTCCCGCCGAAATCATCCACATCGGTAGGTATCGTCCGCAAAACCCGGTGATCTAATCCGAGTCGTGCGCTGCCATCTCGGATGATCCTGCGTCAAATGACCGGGCCCAATTGTGTATCTTCCTCCATTGCCTCAGGACCGCCTCCATGAGAATCAGAGTAAGGGCCGCCATCGTCATCTTGATCATCAGCTATACATCTCTCCACCACCACCTCAGGCATTTTACAATTGCAACCTTGTAGGACCCGATTGTAGCGGGTCCAGTGAGCCGAGTCAAGCAAGGGCATCATGACATAGCGCGGCCTAGTGGACCCTCGCATCGAACCTCCCACTAAGCGCGACCTCCACACCAAACTTCTTTCAATCGTAGCAAAAGAGCATCGTAGCTAGGAGGTTTGTCAAACATCTCCAAATCCTCCTCCATGCCATCAAACATACAATCCTCTTTTCGTGACACTTCCTCCATAAAAGACACGGACAAAACAATCCATCTACACAAAAGGATATTAAGTATTTTAGGACTTCAATTTCGTGACCTTGTCCACCTAGCTAACTATACAACGTAATTGTCGTAACGAACTCTCCAAAATAAGTATCCAAACCTAAATAAGTAACTAACCAAATATCTAACTATATAACCGTAACTAAGAAAGTCACTAGGTCTATACTACCTACCCAAATAACTAACAAATCACTAACCAAAACAAATGCTAACCCTAACTAATCTAATTCGAGTAACTAAACTAACTATATGTGATTTGCACTAACAATCTAACCGGTAGATAGCACTAACAAAAAAAAAAAAGGAAATACCTTTGCCGTGCCAGAGATGACGAAGGGTGCCGCCGGCGTAATGGCCGCCCGGAAGCCGCCTCTGGCGCCACGGGACGGAGGGAGCAATGGGCGCCGGGCGGCATTCCGGCTGGCGGCGGCCTACCCCAGAGGCGGCGGCCGAGGTTAATACAAAGACCAAATCCGGGCGCGTTCGGGCGGGCGGGGGTCGTGGCGGCGACACCGGGCGGCGGGGCGGGCGGCACCGACGGCGGCAGGGCGAGGCACCGGCGGCGGGGCGGGTTCCAAACCCTAGGTGCCGGGCGATTTTTTTTTTTGATTCGTTGTCCGGATCAATTCAAGTGAGGGAGGCGGGTTCGAGAGGGTGGACCAGCCGGTGAAATTCGTGGCTCGTTTCGCCTTGAGGCGCCTTTGCCAAAGCGCCACACCGAGGCGCCATGCACGGCGCCTCGCCTTCCGCCATATCGGCCAACAGGCACAAGGGGGTGCCCGCGTGGAGGTCTTGAGGCGCCACCATGCATGGCGCCTCAGTGTGTATTTCAGCGCCTTTGGCAAAGGTGCCACCAAATGTGCTAGTTTTGAAATATAAAGTCAACTCGTGTTAATCCTGTAATTAGTTTAAAAAAACTGTCAAATTAGCAAAAAGATTCGGGACCTTATGAGTCTACTAGCTAGGGGACCATCAAACATCATCCGTCTATGTCTGACACTTGCATGACCAACTCACCTCTCTCCTAGCTAGGGGACCTTACAAGTACTATGGACGCTCCAATGCGACATGATTGCTAAGCTATGGGCCAATCAAATCAAGCCCTCATTGTCAACAATGACAATTAGACGTCCAATTTACCTTCTTCCTCCTAGGTGGAACTTAGAAAAGCAATGGCCATGAAAGGTCCAGCAGCCTCTCGTTGTAGAGTCCGGACACTCATCAATCAACAGCATCAGCCGGACTTCCCCGATTGGAGGATCATTCAACAGACAGAGCTTACGTGCTCTATCATGCACAAGATTTCTGCAAAGGTGAACAAAGTTCAAAGAGCAGACAACATTGAAGCATACTTGCTTGCTAGACAGGCCTTTCAGCAACTTGCTTGCGCTAGCTCACCTTCTCTGATGTGTGTCCATAGGTCTCATGAAAAATCATGTCCTTTAGAATCCATGGATGATATTGTAATCCCAAGGAACTGTACGATGCTTTCAGCAACTTGCAATGCAATATAATGACTATGGGGCTTTTGCCCCCGGTTTTTGTCAAAAAAACGACATGTACATCCATTAATAATCATGTATCTATATAAAACAATTACTTCCTCCGTTCCAAATTATAAACAGTTTTGATTTTTTTAGTACACTATTTTTTATGTATTAAATATAATATAAGTCTAGATACATAGCACATTCTATCTATAAAAAAAGGTTAAATTGATTTATAATTTAGAATAGAAGGCTATATCCCAACCAACGATGACATCTTAGCGTTCATACTTTCTGATTTGCAGATTATCCGGTTGATAAGATCATTCCAACTTCTTATATAGATGTATGGTTCCACTCATAAATTTGTTACACCGAAGTGTTTGGCTCCGCTCGAGAATTCCTAGAAATTGGCATAAGCCATGCTTGCCCCTCAACCTTTCCCGCTGCACCATTGCATTCACAACACGTCCAAAAACCACAATCATTTGCCCTCAACCGTATACTTTTCTTTAGAATCAGATGAAGTCCTAGTACCATCGTTTCAAGTCCTAGTAACGTCTAAGTTCGAATAAAAGCATACAAGACCACCAATCAAATTTGTCCACAGGGACACTACTACCTAGCTACGAGCATGTAGACATCATCGATGAACTCATCACTTACGTATGGCAATAGATAGTGACGAAACTAGAGCAAATTAAAAGGTTGTGTAATTATCTTAGAGAATATATCTAGTGCAAACCAACATTTCGTGCAAACCTGTGTAATCCACGATAAAAAAATCGTCTAAATTTATCAAAGAAATTACACATAGATGATATGATGATAAACAACCTTGTAAAATATCTTATCCAAACTTAACCGTTTGTTTGTGAGATATAAAAATAACAAATTTATGAAATTTGTTATTTTTTTATCTCACAAATGAAGTTGAGTTTAAACATTATATTTTACAAGGTTGTGTATCATCATATCATCTACATGTGTGATTTTTTTGTTGAATTTAGATGATTTTTGTCATGGTTTGCACGGGTTTGCACGAAATGTTGGTTTGCACTAGATATGTTCCCATTATCTTATGGGTGCACATGGTTGTATTAGGGATGGTGCATATATGGTAAAATTTAAGTCAAAAACTCTTTTTTTTTTCAAAATTTGTGTGGTACATTTGTAGCCCCTACAAAGCTCGAAAGTTGTGACAATTCTAAACCGAGGTGGAAGAGTTGGTGGAGAGCTTGAAGTCCTTCAGACTGGTGCATACAAGACTATTAGTGGCTCATCTATGTGCCCAACACTCATTAGTTTCTTTTCATAATTTTGTTTGGCAATCTCCCCCTAGCTTTCTTGCAGCTGTAATTTGATTGTAACAGTTCACATTAATGAATGAAGTGTTCATTCCCCAAAAACAAAACCAAAAAAAGAATATGCGTGAAATGCTCTTATTTGATTCCCGCAGAACAGGAGAAGCAAAAGGTTCAAACTGAAGCCATCATATCAAAATCTACATGGGCACCTGATAAGGCGAAGCCACTAGGTGCAGTTTGTTGGTTCTCCTGGCCGACACACCTACAGTCATGTCCATGTCCAGGTCCTCCACCTTCATTCCATCCGGAAGGCTCCAATCAAAGTAGTAGAGGAGCCGTGCAACTAGGATCTCCAAGGTGGATAAGCCAAAGGCTATGCCCGGGCAGATCCTTCTCCCATGCCCAAACGGCAAGGACTCAAACTGCCTAGGAGTAACCTTGTAATAGTCTGCCGCACTATCGTGCTCAAATCTTTCAGGCATGAACTTGTCAGCGTTGTCCCAGTGTGCGGGGCTCCTCGCGATCGCCCATGCGTTCACAATCACCCTGCTGCCTTTGGCCACCTCGTATCCACAGATGTCGCAGGTCTCCCGGCACTGACGGGGAAGGAGAAGCGGGAGGGGGTGGGTACAGCCTCAGGGTCTCCTTGATCACCATCTTGGTGTAGTGCAGCTTGTCCATCTGGGACTCGTGTTCGTGGGGGTTTTTGTGATCGAATGCTTGCCGCACCTCCTCCTGCGCTTTGTGCATCGCGTCAGGGTTCCTCATCAGTTCTGCCATCAGCCACTCGGCCACTGACGAAGTCGTCTCCGTCCCTCCTGAGAATAAATCCTGAACCAAAACTCAAATTATGGCAGCACCAAGGAAATTAAACAAGAACAGGTACCAAGGAAATTATGTGTTTACCAGAATGATTGCCTTGATGTTTGTGTTGTTCATTGGGATCTCAAATCCCCCCTCATCACGAATCCTCAGCATGACGCTAAGAAGGTCGTCATCTTCTTCTCCTACACCGGCTCCCTTCCTTTCCTGCCGCCGTGCCTCGCCCTCTGAGATGATCCTGCCAAACACGTCTTCGAGCTGCTGGTGCGCCCTCAGTAGGCGGCGTTTCGTCCCGGTGAGGGCCTCCACGAACCGCAGCGATGGGAAGAGGTCCGAGATGCAGAACCCCGAGATGTTGCTTATCACAACGGAGATGGCCGACAGAAAATCCGCCTTGAGCTCCCTGCTGCAGCGGTTGCCAAACGCTGCCCTTCCAGTTATGGAGTTGGAGCACGACAGGAGGAGGCCACCGAGGTTCACGGTCTCTCCGCCGGCAGCGGCGCAGCATATCTCCCGGACCAGGGACATGGTCTCGCTGTCCCTGATGGTCGTGAACTGCCTCACCTTGGAAGCGCTGAGGAGCTCGACCGTGCACATCTTGCGCATCGAACGCCAATAATCGCCGTAGGGCGCGAAGCCGATGTCGAGGTTGCCATAGCAGAAGATCTCCGAGGCAAGCAAGCTCGGCCGTGACGCCAGGCTTAGGTCCTTCTCCCGGAGCGCCTCCTGCGCCGCCGTCGGCGAGGAGATGACGACGGTGTCGACTTGCCCCAGCTTCAGGTACATCACCGGGCCATGCTTCTGAGCCAGGTCACGTAGGGCGGCCTGCGGCTGCGAGGTGAGCAGGTGGTGGATGCATCCGACCAAGGGGAGCGCCCAAGGACCAGGAGGCCTCCTTCTGTTCATGGACCTGGCTCTGGCTTTGTGTTTGTGGCCGAGAAATGACACAAGGATTAGCAACAGACCGAGCAAGAAGGTAGTGGTTGTGCTTAGCTCCATGGAACAAGATCACCTATTCTGATCCTGAAGGAAATGGAGAAACATAAGTTGGATGTATATATCAGATATTTAGATCAGTATACGGATTATAGACAGTCCAAAACGGTATCCACTGTCTGATCTGTATAACTTGATAATCATCATTTCATATAAAAACCTCCCAGTTCTTCATCTCGTGGAGAAGAACTGGAGGAGCATCATTAATAAGAAAACTGAATGAAAAAAAAGAACATGGACCGGCTTTTCCCCATTCATCAAGTATATAAAAAATTTCCACCAACTATTTCAGTTAGCTACACAATAGTGGTACACGTGATGAAAGCGCAAACATGGAGACGAATTCGTAACGAAAGGCTATAGTTGCTTACTCTTAACGGTGGCAATTCGTGCTTACCGGCCGGCCTTAAAGGTGGCGTTGAGAGATGTGAAGCGGTGTTGGTCCCAAGCTCGTAACCAGCAACACCATGGACGGGGGTGGGGAGTATATATTGATGAGAAGGAAGAAGCAAATTGAACTCGGACTCATTTGCTAACGAGTAGGGACAAAGGCGACCGCTCACCACACTCACTCACTCAGTACAATCACCTCAACTCACTCACTCGTTTGGGCGCTGCTTGCGTAAGCTACCTTGATCAGATTGGTTCCATATACCACAATAAAACAATTCATACATGGAATTACCTTGCAGCTTGCCTGGCCATCTCGCCTCCCTCCACCCTGTGCCCCCTTACATATTAAGATAAAATTGGTTGCATTAAGAGGTTGGAAGTTAGTGGGATAATGTGGCTATTAGTAGGACATGATGTGGATAGTTAGTGGACAATGATGTGGATGGCTTATATGTTGAGATAAAATTGGTTGCATTAAGAGGTTGGAAGTTATTGGGATGATATGTCTATTATTAGGAGAGTGGGTACATGGAATGGTTACATGTTGAGATAAAATTGGTTGCATTAAGTGGTTGGGAGTTAGTGGGATGACGTGGCTATTAGTAGAAGATGATGTGGATAGGCAATGGACAATGATGTGGATTGCTTACATGTTGAGATAAAATTGGTTGTATTAAGAGTTTGGAAGTTAATGGGATGACATATCTATTCGTAGGAGATGATGTGGATAGCTAGTGGATAACGATTTGGATTGTTTACATGTTGAGATAAAGTAGGTAGCATTAAGAGGTTATAAATTAGTGGGTTGACATGTCTATTAGTAAGAGATGGTGTGGATAGTTAGTGGACAATGATGTGGATGACTTACATATTAAAATAAAATTGGTTGCATTAAGAGGTTGGAAGTTAGTGGGATAGTGTGACTATTAGTAGGACATGATGTGGATAGTTAGTGGACAATGATGGGGATGGCTTACATGTTGAGATAAAATCGGTTGCATTAAGAGGTTGGAAGTTATTGGGATGATATGTCTATTAGTAGGACTCGAGAGAGTGGGTAATGACATAGATTGGTTACATGTTGAGATAAAATTGGTTGCACTAAGAGATTGGAAGTTAGTAGGATGATGTGGCTATTAGTAGAAGATGATGGGGATAGGCAATAGACAATGACGTGGATTCCTAGTAAACAAACTTGCATTGTTTCGAATTTAATAGCTTGCTTGTTGGACTAACTACAGCAGCAAAATGACGAAGAGCTATAGCTTCTTCCACACGCAGCTGGTCATTACTAGTAGGCAAGCCGTCCACATCATTGTCCACTAACTATCCACATCATCTCTTACTAATAGGCATGTCATCCCACTAAATGGGAAGCCTCATATTTGTAATCTTATTTTTAACACTTTTTTACTTTCAATAAAATCTCTGCATGGGCTCCAACCCCTTCAGTTTCCTCAAAAAGAAAAAATGCCATCCCACTAACTTCCAAGCTTTTAATGCAACCAATTCTATCTCAACATGTAAGTCATCCACATCATTGTCCACAAACTATCCACATCTCCTCGATAATATTCATGTCATCCCACTAACTTTCAACCCTTTAATGCAACCAATTTTAATAAAAATGGTGTAAGAATATGTGGATAACTACCATATGCAATATATAGTTTAATTTTTATTAAGAGATTCCCTCAGCAAAGTGCATGATATCTTCTAGTTTATACTACTAGTTTCCTAGTACTAAATCCGTTTCAAATTGTAGTTCGTTTGACTTTTTCAACCCCAAGTTTGACCACTTGTCTTATTCAAAAAAAATTATGCAAAATATCATTTCTTTTGTTGTGGCATGCTCATTAACAAAAGGTTCTTAAGAATGACTTGAATTTGACTGTATTTGCACAAATTTTTTGAATAAGACGAGCGGTCAAACTTGAGGTTGAAAAAGTCAAACGAACTACAATTTGGAAACGGATGGAGTAGTGACTAGTGAGCAAAGTGGCACGGGAGGATGCAATGCAACTTCATTTGATTTACTTTAGTGGTAATAATTCAATCTAAAGATAGCCAGTAGGTCAAATAAATCCTAAGCATTCACCCGTGACGGTCACCACATCCATTCAATACTAATACATCAATGCATCTTTTATTAATTAGCTTGGGTGCCACATAATTGTTCATTAACTATCCACATCGTCTCTTACAAATAGCCACGTCATCTCACAAACTTCCAACCACTTAATGAAACCAAATTTGATAAGAATGATGTAAAAACTTGAAGCGTATAGCGCATGTTGCTGAGGAAATTGCATATAGTGGATTGTGTGATACGTTGACGTGGACAACAAATTCTTGCGTGTCTTGATGACACAACATTAAAATTGCATGTGCTAGTGGGTCTTTTTTTAAAAACGTGATGTGCTAGTGGGTCTTAATTGCATATGATAGTGCCTTGCTGAATTGAGCTAGTGTTGTTTAGGATTATAAGAGATATAGATAGATCTATAGATGATTTAACTTATATATGCAACAATTTTATTTTTTAACAGATTTTATGTAACTTCAATCAAAGCAACAACATTTTAAAAAATCAAACTAGTGTCATTAAAACCCATCATGAATTATGTGTAGTTAACTTAGTTGTCATTATAAAAAGTTTGACTTGGGATAGAATGAAGTAATAACCTTGGTATATTTTTATTTTTTTGAGCAACAATAATCTTGGTATACCTACATTGTGAGTGTCCTAAAAGTGCAAGTCTCCATGGGGATTCATGAACAATAATATGATGCCACATCATCGGATTGCATGAAATGAGGAGAAGAGAGAAGGCAAATGTTTCATTCCCACGAAACTTATTGGGGGTGTTTCCAAGACATGAAATCACGTGAAACTTGCGTTGAGAGAGTAGAGGAGTTTATCATGTGAGCTCTGGCGGGCGAGGCAATCCGTCGTCGCACACAGCTCCTCTATGGGCGCGCCGTTGTGCAATGACTCCCCGTCGCGAGAACGAGCGCGAGCCCGCTTGTCGCCAAGACAACACCTCCACGGGTGCCACCGTGTAATGAACCCTCTAATTACCGGGCCCCACTTTTTGTCATTGTCCCAAAGACCTCGACGAAATGCGCATACACCGATAATCTTAAGAAGCCCTCGTTGATAACTCATACCAGGATCAACAAAGGAGTAGCTACAACATTACAACATTTGTTACAAAAATATAGATCGAGTGCGGAAGAATAATAACATTAATTTTACAAAATGTGAGTAAGCTACATTTGAGTAAACTTAACTTAATTAATTTGGCGAAGCCGAGTAGATTAGAAGACAACTGGATCATGTCGTGCCCACCGACATAACCTTGGTTAACAAAGACGAGTCAACACACGCAACAAGGGTCAAAGAACCCCCGAAATGCGGGAGTACTCAACAAGACTTACGACTAAAGAAAAATAGGAGAAGACTCAAGAATGTTGGTCTAATAGGATTCAAGGTAAGGCTTTTAGCAAGAATCAAGGACTCGTTTTCTTTGAAAAAGCTTACTAAAAGTGAATCCTTACTTTCAAGGTTTTAGTTTCAAATTTGTAACTTATACTCTAGGTGATTCTATACTAGAGCAAACATTTCTTTCAAAAGCCAACTTTCTTTCCTCAAAACCATATTCCATCAATTACTACGAAGAAGGGTGCGAGGATCAAGTCTCCTTTTCTCGTGGAGCAAACGCCGATTCGAACCGCTTAAAACCCACTAGGGATACCTCACCACCACGACATATGTAGAACTTAAACTTGCATATGTCAACCCTCACTCGGACCGTCAAAAACGGGACCGCGTCCCCACGCCACCCGAGAGTACCGTACACCTCCAATCCGGGACTTTAACCCACGAGGGTAACTTGTACTCCCGCCATCTCTCCACTCCCGTCTCTTGCGGTTGTATGCGTTCCCGATTTGGCTCACCTCCAAGATCTCGGGCTTACTCGTATATGTGGCCAAGATAACAAATTCTTGATCCAAGGGCCATTCCACGGACGGGTCCTTAAACGACCAACACGGGACAAGCACAAATAGGTATCCCGCCGGCTTTCAACCTACGTCCCGTCGATCTCAAATTCATTTCTACTTCTTTTTCTTTTTCGAAAAGGTACCATATTCTCATGTAAAGCAATTTTGAAGAAAAACAAATTAACTAATTAAGCGGGGCTAAGCATCACTAAGCATTTTCGAAATAAAAACAGGTTAACAAGGATGGTATTGCCATAATCAAGGATGATAATGCAAAGAATTAGGTTATCACTCAACTCCTAGTACTTAATACAACATATCATAAATATAAGTGTAAAAGCTTTGTAAAATACAAGGAAAGGTTTAAATGTATCCTGGGCTTGCCTCGTATTTGCGGGGAAAAAGTTAGATTCGAAGTCGGATTTCCAAAGTCACACTTGACACCAACATCTCTCGGTGAATGCACCTTCTCCAAAGCTTGGTCATCGTAAACCACATCACTCTCGTTCACTACACGTAAATGATGATGCATGCTTTATGTTGGGAGGGCAACCCTAGCCAGCCCCGGCAGCGTCTCGAGGCCTCTCAACAAGGAGGCCAAGAACTAATTCTTGTCAAGCAAAAGTATGAAGTCTTGCGGGTCCGGCGAGCGAAGGTCCGTCACGAGCATGAACAAATGAAGCTTCACCCTCCGTCACAAAGCGGTCCCGAAGTCGACAAATGGCTAAGGGAATGACGGCCCCGTAAGGTGACGGGCGACAGCCGAAGGGGTCTCCTAGCGATGGGACCCCCAGCCGCAAATGGAGGCCGGGAGAGGGCCCCCGCGGTTCTACCCCCCTCCGTGGGGCCGGCCGGCGGCCGACGTAGGAAGCCCTACGGCTCCCAAGTAAGGAGAAAGTCGCAAGCATATTCCCGCAATAGCCTTGTCTGCGAATAGTTACTAGCACTGCGCCCGCGGCCCATCTGCAGAGCGTGTGTTCCCCCACCTACCATGTCCCAAATTGTAAATCAGCCCCTCGACCCCCTGGTATTCCTATAAATACCCGGTGCGGGCTCAAGAAAGAGGAGGGATTGTTGGCCGCTTAAGTGCCATTTACTCATTTTGTCACATCGGCGTCTTGCCCTCGCACCGTCCTAACCCCCCCTCCTTCGGAGGCTCGGGTGACCTCCGATCCTCCGACCCTCGGCAACTCCAACGAAGGTCGGGCCGGCGGGAAGGTCTCCTCGCCCCACATCCGTGCTCTGACTCATCCCGTGGAAAGCCCTCGCCCCCTTCCGGCCCCTCGGGGAGGCGAAGGCAAAGGCGAGGTATCCCCACGGTTGGCGCCCGTCCGTGGGGAGCGATCTGAAAAGCCCAAAGCCATGCCGGCCACTTTCGCCCGTCGGACGCCTGCGTCGGCGAGGAGCAACCCCTCACCCGTGGAGGGACCCCCCTCGGATCAAACCCCGCCAAAGAGGGCGGCAACGGTCACCACACGTGCGGCTCCGCGCCCGGGGCTGCGGAGGCGAGGCGGTGTCGCGGGACCCCCTTTCGTCCCGACCGGAGGTCACCGAAGAAGGAAACCCCAGCGCCCGGCAAGGCGACGCTCAGCGGTCGAGGGGCGGTGGTCCAAGACCGGTGGCGCAAGGTCCCCGCCTCGAGTGAACCGACCAACCGGCTCGGGGCTCATCGAAAGTTCAACGAAGGATGTGGAAGAAGCCCAGGCAAGGAACGGGGCTGGAGCTCTTCAAGCTCGGATCGCGAGGAAAGCGAAGGTTCTTGCAAGCCACGGATTCGAGGCATCGCTGCGGGCGCTCGAGGAGCAAGCGAGGCGCCGGTAGACTTGCATGGATCAGCCAGCGACTGTGGCGATGGGAAGTCGTGGCGAAGAGGCGGCCCGCGGCAACAATCACCCGCGAGGCCCCCCCGGGGGCAAGCCCCACGCCATCAACCCGCCACCACCACTTACCCGAACCGACCACCATCGCCAAAACCACCCCTCACGCCTTCGCCGCGTTAACCGGCTATACCCCAACATCTCCTCGGCGCGCCATCGAACGCCCACCCGGCCACGCTAGCAATAAGCCCCCGACCCCAAATCCCGTCCCTCCCTACGCTCTCCCGGATCGGCGGAGTGGCCTCCATCCTCGACCCCCAACATCTCCCAAGATATGCGGGGATCACCGACCCCGACGAGTTTATCATGAGCTCTGGCAGCGGTAGAGCGTAGGGGGATCACACCACTATGGCAAAATCGTTTGTAATCATAGCGAGGGAGTAGCCCAATCTTGGTATTGCACCCTACCTCCAATACCATCGGTCTGGTCGGGACAACCGAGCCGCTCTCGGGCAAACTTCAAAGGCGTAGACTCCGAGCTTATCAACGGCCGCGGAGCTCCCGAACGTCGTCAAAGCCCGCCGAACCATTGCAAGAATGGTGGCGGAGGTTCCTCAAACCAAAGCCCGAAACGAAGGGTCTCCGTCGGAGCGTCATAATGGCGTGATTTGCATGCATCCGCCGGCCTTGCCATTCAAAGATCGGCGGAGGCAGCCTAAGACGGCGGCGAACTGCACGAGATAATGGAAAAATACTGCGGAGCGGATACTTGATCACAAGGCGAAGGTGGAATCCTTTCGACCTCCGCCAAAGTCAATACCAAACACCGCCCCCCGGGGAGAGCAACCACCCTGCCCGGGCGCGGGCGAGTGGGCGCCATAAACAACAACCCTCCGATAGAGCAAAAAGCCTAACTAGCCATCTACGCGACCAAACAACCCGCCAAGAACCCCGAGGCCAAACCCGGATAACGGCACGAGGCCCCCAGAAAGGCGGCCGTATTGCCACTCATCATGGAGAGGGCAAAGGCCACTATACCAAGCAATGCCCATACGCCGCCAAGGGGAAAGAAGCGTGGGCGAGGGAGCTAGCTTCGCAGAACTCCCCGAGCGAGATCAACCACACAAGAAAACCCGGCGAGCGCGCTCCGCTCACTATACTTTCACCCCCTTCGATTATGGGGCACCCGGCTCACCCAGGCTTCCACTACCCCTTTTCACTCAACAAATTTCAACCAACACCGGCCTCGATACTACCACCAAGACTACGGTCTCGCACCCCCCGAGCCCCCGCTACCTAGCTACCCTAATCACGCTCTCCGCCCGCGCCACCACTACCAGCCTCCCCAACTCCGCAAACTACCCATCAAGCAAGAAGTACGGACAATAGTCGACAAGCCGAACCCATCGTTCGGTCATCCTCGCAATCACCGGGGCTCCAAACGAAGACCATGGCAACAAACGGCGGCGCAAAGAGCACTACCGAAGGGTTCACCATGTAGGCGCGGAGGGGCCACATCGCAATAGCCGGTGGTCGCACATCCCGATCACCTTCAGCGCGCGCGGTGATATGAAGCTCAAGGACTACCCCCACACCGATGCGATGGTCATCGACACCAACATCGGAGGGTGGGCAGTAACCGGGATACTAGTCGACCGCAGGCAGCTCCGTGACATCCTGTTGCCTCAACCTTTGACAAGATGGGCCTCGGCGGGGAGCTTAGCGCGGCCCGGTAGAAACCCGCTCTTCGGGCCGGAGGGCAGCGGTGGCAACCATTGGAAAGGTCACCTTGCGGTCTCCTTCGGAAAGGATCCTATTCACGTAGCGAGAACATAACCTTCGATGTAGTGGACATATACTACAACTACAACGCCATTTTGGTCAGCGGAGTCACCAATGCGTTCGATGCGGTGCTCCACCCGAGGCTACCTCCCGCATGAAAATGCGGCATCATCGCCGTCTTCGGAGACCGAGCGCTGCAAGAAACGCGGAGGGGGGCTGTAACCCCGAGGCGGCGCAATGTTCACAACCTTGAACAACGGCCGAGAGGGGCTAGAAAATCGACCGAGCCGAGAGCCGCGAGCCCCCTCGCGAGCCCTTCCGGCCGAAGAGACAAAGAAGGTCGGACTCTTGACCGACCCGGCGAGAGAGGTAACCATCTCCGCACCTCGACCCGACCTCCGGCGAGAATTACTCCGGTGCCTCCGCGAGAACTCCGTGTGTTCGCATGGTCGCGGAGGATCTGGCGTCGGCGAAACCTCATCGAGCACCACCTCAACATCGGGCACGATGCCACCCCGTAAAAGCAGAGGCTCCGCAAAATGTCGGGCGAGGAGGAAAGCGGCGGACACGAGGCGGTAAACCGCCTACTGGATGCGGAGGTCATCCGCCCAGTCAAATACCCCACTTGGTTATCCAACGTCGTCATGGTGAAAAAGGCCCGGCCTCGGCAAGGGCCTTGGCGGAGCCCACCGGATGGAGGATGTGCGTCGATTTCACCCGGTCTCAACAAAGCTTGCCCGAAGGATGACTTCCCCCTCCCACGAATCTGCTCCCTTGTCGATGCGGCGGCGGGGGTGTGAGAGATTGTCCCTCTGGGACTGCTTCTCAGGCTATCATCAAATCGGATGAATCGGGCGGATGAAGAAGACCCGACTTCATAACACCCCGGAACCTCTTGTTTCGGGGAGAATGGCCGAGGCCTCGCGAACGCCGGCTCCTCCTTCCTTCAGCGCATGACCCGGAGGTGTTCGGGGCGATAGCGCAATCTCCGGCGTATGTTGGCGACTGGTAGTCCAAAGCAAGGCGAGAAGACCACATAACGGACCTACGAGAGAACCTTCGTCAAAGCTCGCAAGGCCGATTGAAACTCAACCCGACCAAGTGCGTGTTCGGGGTGAGCAAAGGAAAGTTGCTCGGCTGCTGGTGTCCGTCAAGGGAATCGAAGCCAGCCCCTCAAGATCGCGACAATCACCGCGATGGAGCCCCGAAAACGAGAAGAAGTCGGCTCAAAGGCTCGCGGGACGCCCTCGCGACCCTAAGCGGGGTTCATCTCGGTCTGGCGAGCGGGCACTACCGTTTTTCAAGTACTAAAGAGCCGCGGAGTTGTTTGGCAGGGACCTCGCAACAAGAAGCCTTGAAGATCTCAAGCGCCACCTCGAGAATCTTACCACTCGCCACCCCTCGACCGTGAAGGGCTCCTTCTATATGTCGCCGCATCACAAGCCTGCGCCGTCAGCTACGTGCTTAGCAAAGAGAAACAAAGCGAAGGGCACCAATCAAAGCGGGCACCTATCTATTATGTCTCAGAAACTCTCGAAGGGCCCAAGCTGAATTGCGAGCTTGAGAAGGTAGCATCTGCTTGATGGTCATGGCGACGAAAACTCAAGAACTACTTCCAAGCACCGCGAGATCACCGTACCTTCGAGCTTCCCCCTTGACAACATATTCAATCCAGTGCGTGGGCGGGATAGCGAAGTGGGCAACCGAGATCGGAGACCATGCCATAAGATTCGTTGCGAGCGACCATCAAGTCTCAGGGCCCTCGCAGTTTTTCTGTGGTTGACCCCCAGACACCTTCAACCAAGCGGCTAACTGGACCCGATATGGGCCAAGACACACGGACGGACGGAGCTGGGGGCCCCGGGGCGGCATCGCGGCCATCATCACCTCACCCTCCGGGGTTAAGGCGAGATCTGGCGGCGGACTTGAGTTCCGGTGCACAAACAACACGGCGAGAATCTGGCCGTGCTCCTCGCTCTCAACAAGCTCCCGCGCGATGTCGCCGCGAAGGGCCATCATCAAAACCGACTCGGAGGTGGTCTCGAAGCAAGCGAGAGAAAGACATCGAGCCGGGCACCCCGAGCTGCGAAATATTTGGCAAGGCTACGCAAGACGGAGGCTTTCTTTCTCGGGGTCACAACCAAAACAATATCGGGGCGAGACAACGGAGGCCCGATGAGCTTGCGGCGGCGGCCTTGTGAGCCCCTCCCGAGGGGCGTGTTTTGCAAATACTATACAACCCGCCGTCCAAAGAAAAACGACCCACCTCCGAAATCGGTCGGCACCATCCACAGCGAAGGCCCGGAGGGCCCCGTCATAGCATTCATAAAGGGTCTCTTCGAGCCACAATCCACGAAGAAGCGAGAAGAGGGGTCGAGCGGAAGGTCAGAGGATATCGCACGGTGGACAACAAGGCGTACAAAGCCTCGTTACGCACCTTGGCTTAAATGTATATCCACGGGCGAAGGGCGTGCCATCTAGCGGAGATCCACGAAGGCATCTGCGGCTCGCTGCGGCCCCCGAGCCCTAGTGGGAAAGGTGTTCGAGCAAAGGGTTCTGCGGGCCAATGGCACTAAACGGCCTTAGCGGGAATTAGTAAAGCGGCGCGAAGGGTGCGGTGACGGCACACCACTCCAACAAGCCCGGGGCTCAGGCAACCCTCATGTGCCCCACTGGCCTTCGGCGATGGGCGATCGACCTCATCGGACCTATGCCACCGGCTCGGGGAACCTCGCTCGCAGTGGTAGCGGTCGAGTATTTCACCAAATGGATCGAAGCCCCGCCCCTAAGCATAACCTCGCACTCGGTACAAAAGTTCTTACGGCGGCCAGATTGTTTGTCGCCGGGACCCCGCGAAGCATCACGATTGACAATGGCACCCAATTCGGCAAATGAAGGTTTCAAGCGATTACGCCGCAAATAGGGACCCAAATACACCGCCTCCGTAAAGGCACCCCGATCTAACGGGCTTGTCGAAAAGAGCCAACGGCATAATCTTGCGAGGGCATCGGCGCGAAGATCCACGCGAAGCCGCGGGGAAAATGGCCGAAGGAGCTCACTCCGGTGGTGTGGTCACACAACACCTCCAGCCGCCGCGACCAAGTTCACGCCATTCAAGCTCCTATTCGGAGAAGAGGCCGTCCTCCCGGAAGAACCGAAGCACGCACGCCAAGGGTCACCAAATAAGCCCCCACAACTAGAAGCGCTCGCAAAAGACCTCCTCGAAGAAACAAGAAACATGGCCGCCCTCAACCTCCGCGCCTACCGGGAGGAAACCACAAGATGGAGGAACAAGAAAATCCACCTCCATACGATCTCCGTCGGAGACTTCGTCTGATCGAGAAGCGAGAATGCGAAGATGGCGGGCAAATTCGCCGCCAAATGGACCGGGCCCTTACCTCGTCACCAAGTCCACAAGGCCCGGCTCCTTCCACCTGCAAGACCTCGAAGGCCCGACATCCCCACACATGGAGCGTCGGCGACCTCCGCCAAAGTACTACCCCTAAGCGGTGCAATGTACTAAGCACTCAGCGAGTTGTAGGGGCTCAGACCTTTTACCTTTCTTTTCTTCTCGTCTAGTCAAAAGCGAGAACAATCCGGGCTGCACTCTTTTTTCCTTGCGAAAGGGGCACAAGGTTTTTAATGAGGCGACACCAAGATCTAACACATGCGGGTTAGTTCCCAAATATCAAACAATTTCAAATCAGGCTCGGCCGAAAGGGGCTGGCGGCGTCGCCAACCCTCATCGGCCGAAGGTAACGGGATTGACCACGCTCGAGGGCGCAAGACTTCACCCGTCAAACCAACTAAGAGTACCCCTTCAACAAAAAGCCGAGCACCACGGCACCTCGCCCGGGGGGCCGCCGCCTGGCACCGCCCAGCGCTCTCCGAAATACGAATCCGCGGAGCGCATAAAAGCCGGGCACCCCGGCACCTGCGCGAGGGCTGGCATGGCTTCCCGCCCGCTCTCAGAGTATGAACCCGCGGGCTTTTCAAGCGGGGCACCCTGGCACCTCCGCCCGGGGAAGCTCGCAGTAAACCGCCCGCGCTCTCGTCTGAGACCAGCGCGGGAGGCGCACAAAAGGGGCATCTGGCACCTCGCCGAGGGGCTCGCAATCGTGCCTCCCCAGCGCTCTCCGTCTGAGCCGCGGTGGCGCACAAAAAACGAGGCACCCCGGCACCTCCGCCGGGGGCTCGCAATGGCCGCCAGCGCTCTCGTCTGAGACCAGCGGGCGCTGCCGGGCACCACGGCACCTCCGCCCCCGGGGCTCGCAATGGCCGCCAGCGCTCCGGTACTGCCGGATACAAGGAGGCGCGCGGAGGTGAGGTACCCTTGCACCCTCGCCAAGGATCCTCATTAAAGACCTCCGCCCGTACAAACATTAACTCCACCACCCACCAAGAACCGGACCTCCGCCCGTGCGAGCCTCAACGTCAATACCTAACAAGGACAACACCTACCCGACATACAAGCCATAACTCGCCAAGCATTCATGACAACCAACCAACACCGGGAACCCCCCGGAGCACTATAAAACCAGCCCCCAACCAACACAAAGCCCCGGGGTAGCAAGAGAGCAGCAACCCGTCGCACACACCACCATGCTACTTCCCTTAGCCAAGCCCCGATCCTACGGGCGAATGCGGGGATACCTCGAAACCCACAACTCCCAACCTAGCGAGTACCACAATGGAAAATGTAAACGAGCCCCCCCCGAGGCACACCGCGAAGTGCAATGAAGAGCAACGGCGCTACAAGTGCCCCGAGGTAGCGAAACACCCAAATCGCCGGAGCCCAACAAGGCCAAATGCGGACAAACTAGAGCATTTCGGCCCTCATGACCACCTAAGCCCGGTGTCGGGGCACCTCGCGGGGGGCCCGACCAGCGGTGCGGAGACCTGCGGAGGAGATACCACAATGGAGGGATGTAACATCCTCCGTGGACAACTCCACCAAAGGAGTCAAAGTTCCGAAGGGGGAACGGGCGCCCGCGGCGAACATGAGCAGCGAAAAAAGTGGCGCAAGCTGCGACAACCCGCGATGTCGGCGTCAGCGAGGACGAGGGCGCGCGGGCGTAACAACCCACCCCCACAAGGCACCTCGCGGGGGCTCGAGTTCGCGCGACGGGTCGTCCACCTCCAACCTTCCGGACGATGAGTCGCGGGCCTTGAGGGACACAAAGGGAGCACCACCGCATCAACGCGGCTTCCCGGAGAGAACCTGTAGGCGCAAAGGGGCCCTCCCGCGTCTCGAACCCGGCATTGTAAGCCAAACTCGGCAACAAAAATCAACTTGTGCTTCTTTGTTTCACGCGGCTACCTTCCAAAAAAGCGAGTCTCACTAAGAAAAATAGGGGGCGCCATTTGTTTCACGCGGCTACCTTATAAAAAGCGCGAGTCTCGCACTAAGAAAAATAGGGGCAGCCCGTTTCACGCGGCTACCTTCGCAAAACGCGAGTCTCGCACTAAGGAAAATAGGGGACCGCTGTTTCACGCGGCTACCTTCGCAAAAGCGCGAGTCTCGCACTAAGGAAAATAGGGGACGCCACATTTCGGCTACTTTATGGCCAGAGTCTCGCACTAAGAAAAATAGGGGGACGCCCGCTGTTTCACACGATTGCCTTGAAAGCACAATGCAACAAAAACAAAAAGAAATATCATTGCGTCATACATACAAGCAATCAAAGCGACTCCGCAATTATATCATTTGCACAAAGTAGCAAGTTACAAAGGCCCTCGTGGCACAAAAGCCTCTGGGGCCTCCGCACACACCTCCTCCGCCACAGAAGTTACAACACCATGAAGAACCGCCCTAACAAGCACCTTCAAGACACGCTCCACGAAGGCCTCTACATCAACTACTTCTACCAAAGGCTCATCACCTCTGAAGCGACCTCCGTTATAGCCGGCTCCCATAACACAAGCGGAAGGTCACCACCCAATACTCGACGACGGTAGACCCTCCGCAGTCGCCCCATTCAAAGCCAACACCCTCTGCCCCCGGCACAACAACCCGACCCTCCGCGATCCACCCAACAAGCCGCTGGCCAAAGCGCTATGGCAACGGCCTCATCGTCCCCAATATCGTCCTCCGCCATAGCCGCGGCGCCAAATGAAAAGCACCCGCTCCACTTGACGATTCGTCAAGTCATGAGACCACCAGAAAGCCTCGAAACACTGGTTGGCGGGTCATACTTCGAATCCTCCCCACCAAAACCGCTCAAAGGGCAGCCCGGGGAATCGGCGCATAGCATGCACCAGGTCTCCCGAGGCGAACATGTCTTGGCGGTTCATCATCACGGAAACCACATTGAGCACCCTCCCTCGCGGGCCCCGGGTACCATGCGGCCCGCCCTGATCAACAATCACGAATCGGCTTCAAATCCACCGACACAAACCGCGAAGACAAACACTACCCAAAACACAAACGAGCAAAGGATAGGAAATAGCGAAGCCATCCACTCTTCATTAAAGATGAAAAAAATACCCGAAGGCAAAGAGTCCGAACCGCCAAGGCCACAAACTTAGGCACCACAAAAATACTACTACGGCCTAAGGCGCCTAAACCACCTCTTCCCCGAGGCCACGGCGGCATCGGTGGCGGGAGACGGCGGAGGATCTCTAGGCGCCGCCCTTGGCCCTCGGCGGACATCGGAGGTAGAGGCGACGGTCGGCGCGGCGCGAGGAGACGGAGCGGCGGCGTCGGAGGCTGCGGGGCGGGGGGCGGGAGGCACCAAACCTTCAATCGCGGCGGGCGCCAGTCGCCAGCGTGACCCGGACACCTCAACCCGTCCAGGCGTCCGCGACCTCCTCCGGCACGGTGGGCCGGGCACCCTCGCGGGAACCGGCGGCGGCGCGGCGGCCTACCGGCATCAACAAAGACAAGTTGGCGCCAGGGCGAGAAGATAGAAACGGAACAAAACAAACAAAGCCGCAAGTTATAACTAACCTTTACGGCGAGTCCGCCTTCGCAAGGTCAAAGGCGAGCTCCGCCCTCCCTCGTGACCAAAAGCGCTTGATGAATGATCTTTGTCGCGGCGCCTCACATCACGCTCCTCGCATAGCCCTAACATCATGCGGGGCTAGGGAAGGGGAGGCGGTGCGAGATGTCGGGGGCTCCGGTGCCCACAATCCAGGACCCCGGGCGCCCCTCGAAGGCGATGGCGGCGGTCTTTGCTCCGAGAAATCCGCCCGCGCCCGGTCACCTTGGCGGCTCTCCGGCTCGGCGCATCAGCGCCAACAAGAGCGGAGTGCAGGTCGGCGGGACGGCGAAGGCGACCCCGCCCGCCCGAGGGAATGCGTCGGCGCCGCCTTAAAAAAAAAAAAAGCCCTCCGCCTCCGCGTGCCAAAGCTCTAGGTCATTCGGCTTCTTGGCCAGTGGCCCCACCTCGGACCGGCCGCGCCGCGGCACCAGCCTCCGTCGCCGGGCGTTCGTTCTCTGGCGGAGGCCAAAGCCCCTCCTTCGGGTCCGCCACCTCTCCCTCAGGCGCTCCGCCTCCGTCCTGCCGCCTTAAGCTTTCGGGCCTCTCGCCGGCTCTCCTTGAGCTCGGGCGGCCTTCCTCTGAGCATCTTCGCTATCAAGCGGAGTCAGCCCCCCGGGATGGCCGCCCCCCCAGCGCCCGGCACCATCGGCTCGCCGGTCTTGACCTTGATGTCCTCGTGGATAGCGGAGAGGGGGCGGTCGCCACCATCTCCGCCTCGGCAAAGCGCACCCGATCAAAGGCGCGACCAGATCATCCTCCGGCTCGGCGTCGGGCTGGCAAAGGCGTGTTGCGGTCGACACGTATGGAGCTCCACGTCCACATCGTCGATGCGATCGTCTCCGCCACGTATGGCGAGAGAGGAGGGCCCCAGCTTCCCCATAGGGCTTTCCCGCTACCGGAGGGCCTCGGAGGATCCTCGAGAATTTCGCCCTCCGCCCACACATGGCATCGCCCCGTGGGGGCGCGGCACCCGCGTAGCGCTCATACGGCGGGTCACCGCTGGGACACGCGGCCTTGCGCGGCATCGTCACCCCCCGTCCTCGTCGCCCTCCTCCTCCTCTTCGGAGGGGACCGCCACCGGGCCCTCCTCCTCCTCCTCCCTGCGGTCGGGCGGCCGTCGTCGGAGGTACCATGCCGACCACCTCCATCTCCGCCTCCTCGTCGCCCCGCAGCGGCCTCCGCATCCTCTGCCTCGTCATCCTCATCATCCTAAAAAGAGGAAGTGGCCGGGGTCCGGATCGGGACGCCCCGGCGCGACTCGAGCGAACCCGCCCCCCTCCGATCCGCGGGCGGGAGGCGGCGGACCGCGTCCAGCCCCATTTGGGGGCTCCGTGAGCGACCGGTATGGCTGCGCGAACCCCCCGCCGCTTCTTTCCGCGTCCATGGCATCGGCGTCGGCCTCGGGCGGCCAATCCTCGTACTCCACCCCCGGAGATCGAGACCCGGTTTTACCGGCGCCGATCGGCGGACATGCCGTCAAACGGATCTCCGAGACTCCAACTTCCCGGCGGAAAGTCGGAGCACCGGCGGCCTCCGCCATCACCGGCCGCCCCGGGCTCGGCCTCGTCGCCCCGCGCCGCCTCGTGCAAATCAGGCCAAATCCGCGAGGTCAATCTTCAACGCCTTGCCCCGCCGGAGCGTACTGCCCGAGTCGGCAACCTCCCGCGGGGGCACCCCGACCCCCGACGCGCACTGGATCTGTGACTGCGGCAAACTCCTCCACCGGGTCCAGCGCCGCGAACATGGCGGGACATGGTGCGCGTCCGGCTCCACGTCGCCGCGGCCGTCTTCACCGGCTTCACCTTCGCAAGTGCAAAGGGGCTTGGCGCCCATAGAGCCCCTCCAGCGCCCATCAGCCAAGCGGTAATAAAACCCGGTGCTCCGGCCCGATCCGGACTCCACTTGTTCGGCTTCAAGGCCGGGCGGGGCCTCCACTCGGCTGCGAGGGATGAAGGCGTACCGCGCCATCTTGGCGCGAAACACCTCCCCCTCGTCGTCTTGGCGTTCTTGTGGTTTGGAAGTGCTGCGTGTGGGCTCAGGTGAAACCGTCCGTGTCGGCTCCCGGCCGACAGGCGTACACGCCAGACATCGTCATCGGCCAGCGGGAAGCGGGGCGGCGTCGGTGATGGGGCGGAGGTTAAACCTCCGCATCACCCCCGGCACCGGCTCACACAGGGGGCCGGGCCCAGCGTGAAAAAAACTCCTCAAAGGCGATGACCGCCGAGGCCCGGGAGCGGCACCGTCTCCCCCTCCGGGACGCAGGCCGCCTCTTGTGGAAAAACTTCGAACTCCTTACGGAACTCCTTCAAGGGGGCCGGTTGGTGCACCGGCTCAGGGAACTCGAAGCACTCAACGGCCGGTCTTGGGCTTCATCGTCTCCTTGATGCGAGCCATCGAGCCTAACACAAAAATGAGGCCTTGCTCCCTTCGAAGGCAAAAGCACAGTGCGGAGCGCCTACGAGGGCCAAACGCCTACGGCAAAAGCGCGGCGGAGGCAAACGCCAAAGCGCGAGGCGAAAGTGAAAGCGTGGCGAAAAGGAGAGCACAAACCCTAATCCCACCAACCGCACATATATATAGGGCGGCAATGGGGAGGGGAGGGCGTGCGGGCGCGGCCGCGAACCCCGGCGGCCGTGACCCGATCCCAACATTGCGCCACGCCCTCCGATCCCCAACGCCGTAGGAAAACGGACGGCATCCGGTACACCTCAAACAAACACAAACCAACCCCGATCCACGCCATCACCAAATCGACCAACCACGTCCAACCAAGCGCACCCAAACCCTAAATATCCACAATGAGCGCACAAGGCGAGGCCCACCTCCATGAGCCCACGAGAGAGGCCGGGGGGCGGCCGGGCAAGAAGGGGGCCCATGGGGGCGACCAACGGGCTACCATGCGGGACCCTCGGAAAAGGCGATTTATTTGCTCGGCCCCCTCGGAGGGAACGGACCTTGGAGGGAGCTTTGTTGGGGAGGGCAACCTAACCGGCCGGAGCGGCTCAGCGGTGCCTCTCAACAAGGAGGCCAAGAACTAATTCTTGTCAAGCAAAAAGTATGAAGTCTTGCGGTCCGGCGACGAGGGATCCCGTCACGCGAGCATGAGCAATGAGAGCTTCACCCCTCCGTCCTTAGGCGGTCCCCAAAGTCGGCGGTCGAAGCTAGGGAATGGCGGCCCGTAAGGTGACGGGCGGCAGCCGAATGGGTCTCCCTAGCGATGGGACCCCCCCGGCGGAGGGGCTGGGAGAGGGCCCCGCGGTTCTACCCCCTCCATTTGGGGCCCCGCCCGGCGGCCCGTAAGGAAGCCCTACGGCTCCCAAGTAAGGAGAAGTCGCAAGCATATTCCCGATAATAGCCTTGTGCGAATAGTTACTAGCCTGCCCTGCGGGGCCCATCTAATAGCGTGTGTTCCCACACCTACCATGTTCCAAATTGTAAATCGGCCCCTCGACCCCCGGTATTCCTATAAATACCGGGTGCGGGCTCAAGAAAGGGAGGATTGTTGGCCGGCTTAAGTGCCATTTACTCATTTTGTCACATCGGCGTCTTGCCCGCACGCTAACCTAACCCCCTCCTTCGGAGGCTCGGGTGACCTCCGATCCTCCCGAGCCCTCGGCAACTCCGGCGAAGGTCGGGGCCGACGGAAGGTCTCCCTCGCCCCACATCCGTGCTCGACTCATCCCGTGGAAAGCCCTCGCCCCCCTTCCGGCCCCCTCTCAGGGAGCGAAGGCAAAGGGGCAGGAGTGATCCCCACACTTTAGCATGATAAAGTGTAAACATGATGCTTGATGGATGCATGAAATGATAAACAACTTTAGCACAACTTTCCTTCACGATAAAGTTGCAACCCAATAAAACCAACTTGTTGGACTACTCTACAAGATATCATCACCATTGCCTAAGGAGTTCTCAAGGACCATTTGATTATGGTATGATCCAAGATTCACAAAGCAATCCCAAATCACACATCAAACCTAAGTCATTAAACTCTAAACACTCACCTTCCTAATAAATAAAATAAAGCATAATATAGAAAATAATTTAAACATTTCAAAAATGACCCCAAACTTTTTTATACAAGTAGGTCACATCATAAAACAGTACCAAATAAATTTTATGATTTTTAAATAAATATTTTATTTTCTAAAAATCATGAAAGATGCATTTTCAATTAAAGATTGTATTTTTAAATCATGCAAGAACTACTCAAAATCAAAGTTTCAAATTTTTTATGGGTAGACATACTCATGGGAAGGCTACACAAAAATTTTCAGAATTTATAAGGAAGTATTTGAATTTATATGAAAATAACAAAAACAGATACTATTCACCATAAAAAGAAATTCATAAAACATTTTATAAAAAAGGAAAACGGAATTGGGCCTAAAGCCACTTGGCTCGGCCCAGCACTGTGCGGAACAGTAGCAGGCCGGCCCATAAGCGGCCTGGCCAGGAATGGCCCTGACAGTTTTGCAAAAGGCCCTCGGACTTTTTATGAAACTACAAGTAAGTACAAAACACTATTTATATGAGTTAAGAAATTTACATTGGGAATTCTGGAAAAGCTTCTATTTAAATGTTGGTCCTCCGTCTTCTACTTCCTTCGTTCCTCTACTTCTTTTTCTGTTCGAACCGAGCAGGGAGGGAACGGCGTCGGCGGCGGTCATCGGTCGACCGGCTGCCGTCGGCGGCGGAGGGGCGGCGAAACATCACAGCAACGAAGCGCACCCGATGGCGGTCTTGGTTTGGCTCGGAATGGACTGTGGAGGCGTGGCCATGTGAGCCGACAGTTCCGCTCTCCATGGCTGAGCTGCTGCTCAACTCGATGACCAAGGAGGAAAGGAGATGGGCGGCCTGGCTTCGCGCGGGCTTGTGGCCGGCCGGCAACTCGGTTAGCTAGCGCCGGCCTTGGCCCGGTTGGGCTGCTGCTGGATGCGGCCCGACGGTGGCTGCTGCCGTTGCTGTACTTGCGCACAGGAAGGAAAAAGGAAGGAGCGGCCGGCTGTTGCCCTGCCGGTGTGCTCTGAACAAATGAAAAAGGGTGACAGAGAAAACAAAGGATGGGAGGGAGAGAAGAAGGAAAAATTTTGATTTCTCCTTTAGCAAGATCATGACACAAGGAGAGGAAGAGGTGGCATGATGGAGAAGGTGCAGGAAGGGCAAGGAAACGGTGCTGACGCTGCCTCCTCGCGGAGGTACTGTAGCAGTCCGTCTTTTCTCTTCTTCTTCCAATATCCTCCAAATTTGCATAGAAACTTCAAAATCTCCAAAAACGAAAATAGTCCAACTTTTCGAGATCTCCAGGTTTGCTTTAATGACCATCCCCAAATTCTCAATAATTTTGAAAATAGGTTTTTAAAGTTTTTATTGAGCGTAGGAATAATAATTATTTAATTTTAAAATTTGATTTTTCAAAAACACACTTCCTTTCAAACCTAGGCAAATAATTAGAGACTAAACATTGCTCAAACAAATCATTCAAAGAATAAGTAAAGCATGGCATACAACATGATATAATTAATTAAACATGAAATGCATCTTATGCCATAATGCATAATGATAATGCATGACTATTACTTAATTAAATTTTAATTAGAAAAGTAACACCAGGGGTGTTACACACCGTGAAACTCCCCGGCGCATGCGCCCTCAGGCCACTGGGCACGACGAGGCGCGTCCTTCGCTTTACACCAATCACTGCTATTCAAATAGAGACACACTTTACACCGACATCCTCACCTTTCCCAAATTCACCATGGGATGGTCCCTAGATGCACGCGCGAACGGCATGCAACGTTGAAAGCCCTTGTTTAGTTTTGTCTAATTGATGACAACCAAGTTGCCAATGGTTTATCCAAGTGTGTATTAGATATATTAGCAACTCATGATGATGTGGAGCTAGGTGGCTTGTTTTGGTGATGGACACAAGATCACAAGAGCATGGATATAATGATGGTCATGTTTATCAAGCTCGATGAAGGGAGAAACAAGAGGCCCAAGGAAATGAAGGCAAAAGGTATACTAGATATATAGGGCTCTTTGTTTTGGTGATCAAGACACAATAGGCGTGTGATCACAATTAGTATGCATAGCCGGTCATCAAGAGGGGTTAATCACGGCTAATCCGAGGTTGAAGTGTGAAAGGTCCCAAATGATTCGGGAGGGGGTGGTTGAATAGCCTATAAAAAATTTCTAGCAAAGCACTACGACAAAATGTTAGTACTTAAGATAGCGAAGCTTCACTAGCTCTAGCTTTCTATTCTATGCAAGCCACCTAGCACAAATCTAGAAATAGACCATAATACTCTCTATGTTACACCAAGAACTAAGTCTCTACTTTACTCCTAGGTGAGCAAGCTAAAAGATTCTACAAATAGAGACCTACTTGCTACACAAGATATCACTAGGAAAGTAAATACAAGAGAGGGATCGTTTCTTTTATACCACCGGTGTAGAGTAGTGGATGAACCAAACAATCACTATGACAATCACAAAAATATGAAATCCAATGAATACCGTCGTGCTATCCTCTTGTCGACCCATCGTCAATACACCTTGCAACCGTCAGACCTTCCCCTCCATATATCCTCTGTGACGTTGCTCTGTGCCATCCTCCATGTTGCGGCCTCCCATCTCTCAACTTCAGCCTCTACTCTGGTCATGCCCCTTCACCATCACCACGTCCTCGGCGCCCATCCCCACCAATACACCTCCCCTCCGTCCTCGCCGCGCCGCTCGCTACCGCCATGGATATTGCGGGCCTCACTATTGCCGGCTACTGACGTACCGCCATGCTATCGTGGACCTAGCTACGGCGGCGGCGTCCAATAAACTTCGCCAACATTCTTTGGTTTGTTCCGGCATAAACAACCTATCATATTATTGCATGGATAATAAGGGCCATTTTAATGATAATTGTGTAAATAGTTTGTGCCATACGTTGTTTGTTACATCTCCTTTCTTGGTCTTGTATAATTTAAAAAAAGTTTCTCAACATCTACGCCATGGAGAAGAGAAGCTATTGTATAGTAAAATTTTGCATTTAATTTTACTTGCTGCATCATATTTTGAGATCCGTCGGTTGAGTTGCATGTATATCTTAATTTACCCACAAGGATGTGATATGCGCAATCATCTCCCACTCTTTCTTTGTGGTGCCAACCATGATAAGCTACTCGGTAGATCCATAAGTTTGATGCGCTATAGTTTGGCCGACTTGATTTATGACTCCTCTATATATCTTCAATATGATTTGCTTTAGCTTCGGGATGCAATCACTTTTGCGCAATTTACAATAAATTTGTTATCAATAAAGACGCTAACAAAACTAAGGTGATCTCTATCCTAAAATCAAGTATATATATCTTCATATTTTCCATTTAGGTCTCAAACCTGTCATGTTGGCCTTTACCTTTCTCTGGAAGACTACATGGAACCCGGGCACACCACAGTAAGCCTATAAGATTAGGCCAATCTCGGTGCATAGTTTTAGGTGGCATAGTTACCAATACTTGTAAACTAGGTAATCGAGCTAGATGAGTTTCATGGGGCGAAACCCAGTGGCGGACCCGACTTTTGAAGCGTTGGGTGGTCGCACCAAAAAAATTTCTTATACAATTCATAAACCATTTACAATTCCATATTATAATTCGGTAAACCATATTATAATTCGGTAAAACAACATCAAATCTTAATATAATTTGTTCAAATTGAATACAAATATCTTGAAAAAAAAAGCAATATGAGAGACTTACAATATCTACGCCTTCTTTGACGCTATTTGAAAAAGGATCGAATATCTGTGTTTCTCTTTATAATTCAAGATGATTGAAAAATAGTAATTAGCAATAAAAAATCATGATTCATGAAATCAAAATCGGGAAGGCGGGAAGAACGATGAAGAACTCACGATGGTGATCTCGGATCTTGGGCGAGTGGGCGGCGGCGATCGGTGATGCCGTCCCTAGCGAGGAGCACTACCGCTAGCAAGTAGACAATTTGTAAAATTAATGAAGGGAACATGGATCATGGAATTCAAGAAGGGTGGAGAATTGGAGCCAGCGAGGATCACATGTTGACCTATTGTCTGATCGCGAGGGATCGGTTGACGGGCGGTGGCGTGGCGTGGCCCCCCCAGGACTCTGGCGGGTGATGTCGTGATTGGACGACCTAGATTTGATCTCAAGATCGGTTAGAAGAAGATTCCATAAGCTAGGCTTGATTGGGCCCTAGGCACGGCGGTTAGCCCCTAGGTTTGTGCCATGTGGGCCCCATCTTGTTCGTGGTGTCTTCTTTCGTCCCTTTGGTAATTTTGAAATTTATATTAATGGTCGTGATTCATATCTTTTGATTACGGACTCCAAATATGGTAAATGATATGTATACATTTTTGATCGTCTCGACTCGACAAGCTCTTACAATGGTGCATTCTAATCCTTCAATTGAGATACATCCTACAAAACAAATGAAAAACACCAAAACTCATGGAATCCGTTAGAATCAAACCCTACAACTATTATTTATGTTCTTTTTATATCATTTCATGCAATAGTTGATGGTTATATTTGGAGTATAAGGATGGTCCACGGCTATATGCAAGTATAAATGGTAAGATATTGGAATTTAAAACTGATTTGGAAATTGCAATTGGCCCATGCATCTTAATTTCGAAATAGGTGTACTTTCGAACTTAAAAACCTCGTGTTCGAATTTCATGAATATAATTTAGCATAAGAACTACAACACCTCTGAGTATAACAACCTAAAAAATGGAAGAGTGCTACTGAACCTAGATGGAAGGTCCCTAACCGGTTTGAAATCGAGTTCAAGAATGCTTTATGGCTAAAAAGGTGAAAAGCCTAATTAGTTTGTAAGCATTTTATGAAAAATAAGCGAAATGATTCGCTTCAAGAAAAAAATGACATCTTTGTGGACTTTTAGTTGGTGTATATACCATAGATGGAGTAATCTAACTTCTTGATTCAATGAAATCAAAATAGTTGTGCCATTACACGGTTATCGTTAGGTTAGTAAATTAGTAACAAAGTTATCATCGGGTTAGTAATTAGTAACAAAAGCGGGACCCGTAGGGGAGGTGGCACACATTGTAGTAGCGGCTAGTCACCGCACGAAGAGGAACATTGGAGGGATGGAGGACCAAGAGGCGAGCCATCGAATAGAGGAGAAGAGGGTAAGGTCTCGGCCGGACCCGACCATTGCGTTGTGAGCCCCCCCGGCGAACAGAGATGAAGAGGCGACACACCGCGGCCGCCGAGGCGGCGGCGAAGCCCACGGTCGAGGCGGAGAGGAGGAGGCGACCATGCGGGGGCCGTCTTTGGCGTGGAGTGGCGCCGTCGGGCTGCTCGTGCTATGGCGGTGAAATCTCATGTTTGGTTTGGAAATTGATGACACACTTGTTATGCTAATCCTTTGCTTTAAGTGTGACTTGAGAGATTGGATTACATCGGTGGCGTGGAGCATGATGATCATGAACATGGGCGATGATGATGGACATGATGGATCGTCAAGCTCGGCGTGTCGGTTTGAGAGGAACCGGAGATCAAGGCAAAGGTATACTTGATAGGGTTTTCTTTCGGTGATCAAGACACGATAGGCGTGTGATCACATTATAGGATAGATAGCCCGACTATCAAGAGGGGATGCAGCGACTAATCCTTTGGTGAAGTGCTTCTAGGTCCAATTGACTTGCATATTGCATTTAGGACATGAGAGCACTAACCGTTCTTGCCTAATCGATCGGCGTGCTAGCATACATGATAACGTGATCATCTTGGCGTGTTGGCAACTTATGGCAAGAGGCGAAGCAAGGTTGAAGCAAAGAGGCGACAACAAAATGAAGAACATCGAGAAAAATGAATGACGGACGACCCAGTGAAGCCGGAAGCGCGACGAGAAGCAAGATCTTTGGCCGGGCCTTCCGATTGGGTGAGTCCGACGAGAGAGCATGTTTTGGCGATTGTCGTCGAGGGCCAGCCGGCCCGGACGCGGTGACGGAAGCATCCGGTGGTGGCCGGGCGATGAGCGGAAGCACGAGGAAGCTTGTCGGTGTGGGGCGGTGCTTGTCCGCTCGACCGGGACGCGTAGTCCTTCGACCGGAAGGCTGGGCGGACCGTTGAAGTGCGTCCGGTCGGCGTCGATCGATCTTGGCACCCCAGCGGCTCTATTTCGAGGAGGACTCTATATATACTTGGATGGCGGGTCTTTTGAGTCTCTCTTGCACATTTGAACACTCTAACACACTTGTGAGCTTGTGAGACTCCTCTCCACTCATCTCTTCATCCAAACTTGAATCTTTGGTGAGATTGAGAGTGATAGAAGTGCATTGCATTGCTTGGTTGCATTTAGAGCACTTCATCCTTGGAGAAAGCCGGGATTTCGTTTCTCTTGGGAATTTGCTTGGTTCCCTAGCGGCTTGGAGCAAGAGGCGGTGTTGAGCTCGATTGGAGCTTGTTCGAGGCCACACCGGTGGTTTGTGAGGGGTCGTTCCTTACCCGTTGGAGATTATGAAAAGGAGCCCTAGTGGATTGCTCGTGGCTTGTTTGATCCTCTTGTGATGGGGTGTGCTTGAGCTCCCACCCAGGGGATTTAGAAGCACCGCCATTAAGCTTAGCAAACCGTCAAGTGTGAGTGTATCGCCACAATGGGGACTAAGCGTCTTGCGGCAAACTGCACGTGAACCTCGGTGAAAAATCATCGTGTCAATCGTGTGCTTGCTCGTTGGAGATTTCATATTGATCACGGTGATTGGCTTCTACCTCTACACTCCAAGCGTCGGTATATCAATCACTCTTTCCCTTGCATTACATTCGATATACTTGTGTAGAATTGCTTAGGTTGCTTAGTTGGTTAGAATAGTTTAGCTCTAGTGGTTAAATTAGTTAGCATCTCTTGCTCACCTAGGAGTAAACTAGCGACCCTAGACTTTTGCTTGTGATTAGAGATATTAGAATTGACTTGTGGCTTGCATAGCTAGTTCGTAGCATCGCTTATTTAGCTTCGCCATCTTATTTACTAATCCGGATGTTTAGTGTTGTTGCAAAATTTTTAATAGACTATTCACCCCCTCTAGCCATTAGGACCTTTCGGCGGCCGGGCGTCTCCCGTCTTTGGGAGGCCGCGGCTCCCCGAGGTTCTTGGCGGCGCGGCGCAAGCCGGTGTGAGGGTTGGCGGAGCCGCGCGAGGCCCGGCGCGCGCGACTGGCTCATCTCGACCCACGACTTCTGGCCGTTGTGGGAAGGGTTGCACGTGGGTGGTCGCTGAGTCGGGGCCGTGATTAATCGGTGCGGACCCAAACCAACCCCATATCGCTCAGATCGGATCGCAAAGAGGCGCTCGATGCAACGACTATCGGGTTAATGGGCGGCGTGGCCCTATCCACGAGCCCACTTTTGGAAGCAGGATTCAATTTAGAGATTATACAACTTTGTATCATTCGGACCACCAGGTTGCTAAAGCGATTGGGCAAGCCTGCACGGAGGACTTCTTCGTGACTAGGGTTCAAGGATAGGAATGGCCAATTTCTAGTCGTGGTGTGGAAAAAAGACATCCTTGTGCGTCACCGCATTCTCAAAGCACAAGAACGTTGGTAGCGCTTTCACTAGTAAGATAACCCCTGATATGCGGGCGAGACATTGAGTTCGTGGGTTTTTTTTTTGAGAGTCCTCTACCTTAAGTGCAATAACTTCGGGCCTCGTTTAGATGGCAAAATATTTGCCAAAAAGTTGCAAGTTTTTCACTCTCTCTTCATCATATTACATTAAATACACCAAAAGACGTATGTTTGGAACGGTAAATATATGTAAAAAATAACTAATCACACAGTTATATTGTACACCACGAGACGAATTTTTTGAGCCTACTTAGTCCATAATTAGACAATGTTTACCAAATACAAACGAAAAGTGCTACAAGAGTGTTACGGGAGTTGAAATAGTGCTTTTACAAATTTCTAGCCAATTAAACGTGGCCTCGGTTGTCTTTCAAGTATTTTTATGATTCATTTTGTGGTGGCAGGGGACAAAATAAAGTATTTTTTTTATAACACAGCGACAACGCCATCCGACTATCAGGGGGTGCGGCGCGGCTTTTTTAGTTTGTACTCCCTCCGTTCCATTTCATTTGCAACTATGGGAGCGTGTCCGATTAAACCCGACTAAACTTTGACTACGTTTGTAGAAAATACACGCAACGTTTATATCTCCAAAATAAATTTGTTAAAAAACTAGACTTAAAGATCTTTCCAATGATACTAAATTACTTAGTATAAAATTTTTATATATTTTAATAAATAATT
>JADLZK010001870.1:0-117404 GCA_015847255.1 Hyparrhenia diplandra | reverse complement strand
CAATCTTTATATAGGCCATATCTTTGTGACATTTGAGCAGTGTTACTAAACACACTAGTCACAAAAATAAATCATGCGAGAAGCTTGCTACATAAAGTCTCTTAGAAACTACCGAGACACTTCTGTATTCCATTTATAGAAACCAGTACTTTTTCAAACACTTTCTCAATGCAAAAATGCCCCAAACTAAACTTTGTGGTAGACTCTTGGATGAGTTATGAATTTTTGATATTCATGACTTTTCAATTCGAGACCGCTCTTAGGCTTCAAAACCGGACGGAGTCAGAAAAATTTTAAAATACAAAAATTCAAGATCGCCCAAACTTTTCTTTCAAATGAAAAAGTTCACCGTCATTGAAAATGTAGATCTTGATGAGTTTAGCCAAATCTTGGTATTCATGACTTTTTGATTTGAAAAGTCCATCTAGAGCTCTCAAAATAGTAGTTTTCGCAAGGTGTCCTTTTAAAAATTCAAGATTTTGACTTGGTGAGAAACCTCATCAAACGGAACAATAAAATGACCCTGATGAAAAACTTTGAATACCAAGATCGTTAAACCCATCAAGATCTGGCCATATATATATATAGGTCGCTTTTACATTTTGGAGAAAGTGTTTGGAAACACTCAGTCAAATATGTACAAGTGAAAAGCGCGATTTTAAATCTTTTATAAACCACTAAAGTACTCATTTCCATGTACCAAAGAAACAAACATAGTCACCGACACGCTTAACGATGGATTGAAAATATTAAAAATCCTTTGTTTGAGGCCTTTCTCTCGCAAAATAGTGGCCGGTCAAGGGTGTAGAAAATGGCGAGAAACATTTAATCCTCGCGTAGAAAACTCAAACCTGAGTACATAGATTTCCATCCCTCGGGCTGGGGATCTCCCACACTCGAGAGTAGAGCTTCTTTAATTCCTGGGCTTGATCCAACTAGGAGTAAAAGGTCGCACCTTCCAACTAGGGAGAGCAAAAGCGTCAAATCCCTAACCTCTACTCCCTATTGGAGTCAATCTTTAACGAGTAGAGGTGCCGCAAGCGCCAGCAAGCAAGTGCGGCTAAGTCTCGTCAAGCGGCCTCTAATTCCTCGCTGGAGACTCCTAACCGAGTAAGTAAGTAAAGCTTTACTCCCCGCAAGTACAAAAGTGCCGAGAGTAACGCCTAAAATGGCAGCCTCGCAGAACGGTAAGTCCATTCTCTACTAGTGACATATCCCTCACTACCTGTGACTTAGTATCACCAAGTATATGCTACCCACAAGTTCAGCAGTTTTAGAGCAAATCTTAGACTTCAAAACACAAGTGCATCCAACACATCGTAGAAATTTCTAAATTTAAAATCAAGGTACTTAAAAAGGAATTAGAGCAGTATAAACATTTATCATTTCCAAAGCAAATTTATTCTAACCCCTAGATTCTTATCACCCGCCACCTTAATAATATATATATATATAAATTCTAAGACAAAAATTTTATTTAGTTTAATCCATTATGCATCTTTTGGCTTTCTTTAAAACTAGCAAATAATATAAGCCAATACACAAATAAAGTAAAGTAAAGAAATACTTATCTCGATAACTGCGCCTCAAGCCGATCGAAGTTAAATGCTCTGGCAAGTTTAAATGAGGTAGACAAATGGAGGTGTTGTCGCGTTTCCTCCCTTGGGCGCGGAGTATTGATGATGATAACTCGCTGAGTTAGTGCTCGCATTGGCGCGAACGCCCTTTGCCTGGCGCGCGTCTCATAATTCCTCGCTGGAAACTCAAATACGACAACACACACATTCTAGTGGAATTTGTTAAGCCGCTAGGAAATTAAAATGTAGTACTATGTTTGTCCATTTATTCTCCTTCTTCTCTTTGGCCAATAATACTAATCCTTTAGTTCACAAGCAGAATTAAAACAAAACCAATTATGAATTTTCTTATGGCCTTGTAAAGCGCATGCACAAAAACTATAGCAAAGTGTAACAAGATGAATGAATGCAAAACTATTTTTGTGCCGCCAGTAGTAAATATCCCTAAGGGTGTTTATGTGTGTGTAACACCCTGTGTGTTTTGGTCACCGCTTAAGTTTTGATTGAGGCCTCGTGAAAGCATGGCAAGTCAAGCAGCAGCTAACTATGACTCTTTCGGCGAGCATCACTCATGACGTCTTGCTATCTTGAGTTTGTGGAAAAGTTTCATAACATTTTGAATCAAAAGGCTACATGAAATGATAAGTCAAGCATGCTCGAGCTGAATTTATGCCACATGTGGATGAGAATATGTGAGCTCAACCAAATAAGCTGCCGCTTTTCCAATGACTCTAAATGAATCCTTTACAACAAAAGTTATTATGTGGGTTCACGCTGGAGCAAATGTCAAGAAAATGTATCTCACCTACTTAAACCCCCTACAAGGAAAGGCTGGGCTTAATTAAGTAGTCGCTGATCAAGATGCATCAACTCTCGACCGCTATGAGGTTTTGACCTTTAATAAGAAATGTGCCTTTAGGATTGTAAGCAAGGCAACAAACTTTGCTTCAATGACCCAAGCTCCAGTCCATATCTAACCACATGTCAAACTAAGGGCCACAAGATCGACTGTGTAGGCCGGGATTTCAGACTTAGGAAATATTCCTGAGTCATGAAGCCGCCAACCGTATTGCGCCATTATGTTGGCATGCCACGCCTTCAGGTGATTTCATTAAGCAACTTGAGTTGGTCCAAGAATAAAAGATGGGAGGTAATCCATTGTTCAACAACATGTCAAAAGTTGGGATCGGGCTCACTCCCGCTTTGACAAGGTCTCTCGCGATACCTCCAATCAATCATTATCTTTCTCGGACCTGTCGCTGTGCGCAGGCCACTGCCCGCCATCCGTGAGGCTCTAATGGAGGTGAGCCCCTCAACATCGAGACCTTTTGTGTGTGTGAGCTTCCAAACTTCCTTCTTGGGCTAAGAGCCAATCTCGCCCTCGTGTAGCCGCCCAAATTTGCGGCCCAAACCGCCCATTACATCGACACAGCTGCCACCGTTTCCTGCGAATGGCCGCGAAGGGCTTACGCCAGTACTCCAAAGGCGCGGCAAAGATAGCGCCGAAAGCCGAAAGCACCCCACCCCGCGTGCGCCGCTGAAGTCCCGCCGCTCAGCCTTCCTCGGCGGGACGCCGCAGCTCACCGCCCACTCCCTCCCCGCCTCACTCTCCCCTCACCTCTCTGACCGGCCCCCACCCCACCGGCCTCCTCTCCCGCCAAGGAACCCGCGCTAACGCCATGGTCGTGAGAGCAGCTCTACCGGGCCACGCCGCTCCCTCGGCTTCCTTTGCTCGCTAGCCGCACGCATCGCCAAATACCGCCACCCGCCGCCATCCTCCCGCTGTCTCCCTAGCAGCCCGACTGCCAGCCTGAACGCCGCGGGTCACGCGCGCGCTCGTACCGCGCCAAGTGGCCACGATGCCTCGCGGGCCAGGCGGCCCAGACCGCCCACTGACGCTGAGGGATGAAAGTGGTCCCGCTACCGCCTCAAATGCCACTGCCACCGACGACCCACTGGCATAAATACGATCCTCCGGATCGACCTCGAGCTCTCCGGCCCCAACATACGCGAAGAAGAAGAGATGCGTGAAAACACAATTTCGCCTCACTCTCAAGGTTCTATGTGATGTAAAAAGTACCTCCTAGATGCAGCTTTTTCTGCGATTAAGGCTTTCTCTCGATTTCGAATACCTGTGGTCCCGATGCAAAAGTGTTTGTCTCTTTATATGTATTTTCGTTTTTCTTTATGCATAAATGGCTGAATCTTGTTAAAATGCATAGTAATTCATAGAAAAAATCATAAAATAGCAAATGTAGACTTTTTGGAATCCTCTGTGAAATTCTCTAGCGAAAGGGATCTTATAATATGAGATGCTTTTTAGTTTAAAAAGGTTTTGGTCGAGAAATAAAATTTTATGCATCTAGGTTTTTAGTACTAGTGATGTCTTGTATTTTTCATATCTAAGGTTTTTATTCCTCCATTTGCTATGAAAAATTTTATGGTAGCTCTCTAGTGCTACGAAAGTGTGTCAGCTATAAAAATTTTCATGGTCATTGGTTGCAAAGATGATTAAGTTATTGATTTAGCTTGTCGTGAGGCTTAATAAATCAATTGTAATTACAATAAAAATGCTAAAAATGGAAAATATGGTTCCATGACCTTAGTGTGATGATGCTTCTGTTATGTTGATACATAATATGTCTATGTGTTCACTAAAAATGTGGTGTTTTAGATTTAACTTGCTCTCTCATGATTAAATGTAATTAGAATTTATCTTTGTCATGGAGAATGATATACTATTTCAAATGGCATGAAAATTGTACAGAGACTTTTTGGGTGCTATAGGAAACCTCACTGTAATTTTTATAAAAATTTTATGGTGTACTATAGATATATGATCAAAAATATATGCCTATATGCTTTACCTCAAGCCTAAATAAAATGAGAAATGCATGGGATAAATTTATTTGAGAGGTGGTGTTAGGTGTTTTTGGTGATTTTGGGTCATGTATAATCTGTTGAAAGGGATGGATGTGGTTTTGTTGGTGAAAAAGCCACATGGCCTTATGTTTAATTGTTCATAATTGCAGAAATCTAGATGGATTTAGGAACTCTCAAGAGTTCACCAAGATAGAATGGTTTTCCGAGATGTCATTAATACAAGAAGTGTAGATAAATTATATATCTAGCTACCTGCTAAAAAGTTGGTGGCCATTGGTCTTATGGTTTGTGAGATGTTGCTGTTCTTAGTCGATCGAAAGTCGCCATTCTCTGCTTTTAAGGTGAACATGTGCTCTAGAACTTTATAATTTTGACCTAGACAACTTATGGATCTTGTTGTGACTCATTTAATATGAAATGTGTATAACTTCATAAGCTTTTTGTAAGTCCAAGAGATTTATAGATCTTTAGTTATGATTTATTTTTCTCGACTGATATGTGTAGTGCATAGTTGCCGGAATTTGTTTGAAGTATGTGTTTGCTTTGCTTAAGTGAATCCACTGATGCTTGTACATGCTTGCAGAGCTTAGATGAAAGTAGTATGATGTACGCATGCTTGATGTGCTTGTTATCCTAGCATGATAGGCTCAGTGATGATTAGCTAGGATAACACCCTAGCACTTAAGTCATGCGTTATAGGAGCTTGTCCTTGTCTTGGTGTTTGTTAGCATAATGCATGAGTTATCTTTCATACATTCATAGCATATGCATTATGCATCTCAATTAGGTACGCTTAGATGCAATCACTTTGGAAGCGACGGGTGGTGGAGCCGAACCCGAAGACGGTGGTTTGGTGGTCCATCTTGATGATGGGAGTGCTAAGGTGGAGATGTCACCAAGATGGTGCAAGCTAACTAAATTTGACTTGAGTCATATACGCGCAAGCCCTCGAGCATTCGGATGTCCTATGTTTTCTCATAATAATTTACTTGTGTCCCTTTTATGTCAGCGCATCGCATTAGGTTATAGGAGTTGCTCGAAACACTTGATGCATATTTATATCCATCCTTGTCCACTTATATCACCTCGATATCCTATTTAGTACAGTGGATCGCTTAGATGCTTAGTTGCTTTTAAACCAGTAGAAGTCGAGATAATGTCTCCTCGCGTAGAGATAGGTGAAACAATATGAATCAATTGATATATCATTATGGTTGTACCATGTAACCTTTATAAAATTTGATATTGGTAGACCGGCTGAAAAATGGAGGCTACGTGACATGGAGGTCCCGGGAGTCACGTGAGACCCGCCCATGTCGCATTAAGGACTTGATCTCGAGCCTCTCTTTGTTGAACACAACCTATCACTTAGTTGTCGAATCTCGAGGTTGTCGACCAGCGGCCAAGCACCTCAACTCAAGCCGAAGTCGTTACGCCGAAAAGGGCGATCAATCCGAGGCCTTTGTATGCCGTGGGCAAGGTGTATATAAGTCCTAGCCGCTTCCCTGACAAAGTGTGCTCCCCTCGCTAATATTGGCACCGGGATCGCCCGCGATTCTTGGAGTTGATGAAAAGGTTATCTACCGCTATCCTTAGCTGGACTTTTCGCGAGTGTTAGGAATACCCCGCCACCGTTAGTAATCACTACTAGAGATGTTCTCATTGATGACGCTCGCCATTCGCCACTCGAAAGTGCCAAAATCGCCACCAAAAAGTATCTCCAGGACGAAGCTTTGACGGAATTCATATCGCCATCGAGGTCGCGATCACATTTGGTCATCGGTGATCTAAATGTATATTTTCGCTCACGCATGTGCTTTCCACAATCATTGATCTAATAACAAGTCGCCATGGATGTGGTTTGAATCTATGACGATGCCTTTTAGTCATGGAAGAACCACTCATTTCGCCATAATCTTCCGCCTAACTGCCGCCTTAATCCGCCGCTTAGTAACTCGCGCTTTTGTAGTCTCGTAGATCGATCCGACACGCCACCGAAAGTGTCCTCGCTTTTGTCATCATTACCACCATTTGGTACCGCTCGCTACGGCAGCTGGAAGTTGACGCGGGCACCTAACGCACGCCGACATGGCAAAGGACGCCATCGCTTAGGAATCATCACGTAATCACATTTGTAATCATCACGTAATTCCTCTTTTTTTCAACATCATACTTTGATATGAAATGGTCATAGATTTCACATAATTTCATTAGTATTTTGCAAATAATATTGATATGATCAAACAATTCCATAAATAAATAGATCCAAAGATTAAAAGTATGTACTATTACAACCCATATACATACACTAAGAATTATGGGTTCCAACGATAGCAACTTGTATCATGGCACTACTTGACTTCCGTGGATAAAAGTGACTCTCATGGACTAATCGAGGGCGTACATACATCTTTACCCCCGTACAAAAATAAAGCAATAAAAATATTGCATCTCAAAAGACTCAAACACTTAATAGCACGGCTGTACAATTTGAAGAGAAATTGTAGCGCACATATGCATGTTACTAAAAATTGAACACGCTAAATTTGGCAGATTTCTAATAATACCGTAAACCAACAAGCATATATATAGTAAGTGTGTGAAGAGTAAATTCATTACAAGATAAATAAGAGCCGCTTTTACAGTTAAGCTAAAAATATAACAAGGTCAATAAGATACTGACCATATACTCACCTAGCAGCTTTTACAGTAAAACCATATACTGCAGCTCCCTTCACCTAGCAGTTTTTAGAACACCTGAGAGCCTTCCCCCAACAGCGCAAATATACTGTTCGGTGAGAACTTACTGCATCCTACTACAAAGAAATGGGAATTACGTGAGCCACGGTTCCACATACAAATAATTTTTCTATATTTCGAAGTGACGAAGCTAACAAATGCAGCCGAATCCAAAAAGCTTAACTTAGTGACTAGTATAGCAAATATGATAGTACTGGAAACTACCGGAAGCACAAAAACACCAATTTACATGGCCTGCAAAACGAATTGATGATTTACTGAAGCTTGAGAGTGACCAAAAAGATAAATAAAAACTGATCTCTATGCACTTGCTGCTGGATGCACAGACTAGCTAAATAAAAACATGGAATAAAAAGAAGCAAATGTTGCTTGATGGTGACAAGGCCAATTAAAAATCACCAGCAGCAGCTTGAACTCAAGAACGAGCACTACTGCTAGACTGGTAGCAAGAGGCTTTTAAATTCAGAACTTGACACACTGCTGCAGCAACAGACAGAGGAATACAGCGGTGGGCTGCTCACCGGGCACTCAGGAAATCGACCAACAGGGAGAGAGACTGCATGGCATCGGCGGACTGACCTGCACAGTTAGAAAGCAAAGCAATCCTGGGCAGCCTGATCCGACACGAGAGTGCCCTGTAGAACAGAGAGAAGGCAAAGCACCGCACATCATAGATCGATAAATTTTTGGGCTACGGACTGATGTGGCCAAGTCCGACTAACCCGAGATCCAAAACAAAAATGTAAATCAAGATGGAGGGAGGTCAGACCTGATAGACGCTGCTGCTAGTGCTCGATTCCCTGCCGAGCGGATCTGACAGCACTTTGTCGACGACGGCATCAAAGATTCACCGGAGCGCCCCGCCCGCAAGATCCAGCCGACTGAGCACCCCTGCACGCGAGATCCAGCCAACCTCTTCAGCTGCGCCAGCGGGAGCGGGCCACGAAGGCCGGGGACCCTGATCCCGGGGCGAGGGATGCACCGACGCCGACGGAGCCTTTTCGATCTGAAACGGTTTGGAGTTCTTTTCAATCGTGGAGGATGTGGGGACGACGGAGCTGGGAAATAGAAAGAGAAATAAGAGGTCGGGCCGGTGGGTTTGAGGCTAAAAATTTTGCATCTGCGGCGGAGTTTGCCCGCGTGTAATGAATCTCGGCGGTGGGCTGCTCCACCTGAACGATTTTAGCTCACCGAATATTTTTGCTAATGTATATTGTAATAAGAAAACAAAAACAATAATATATATTTTTAAAATTATATGTGAAATCAAGATTATATTAAAAGTTTTCGACAAACACACCTAAAATTTGTACAGTAAATGATTTTTAGATAAAAATATATGCCTAAATATGTACGCTAGAAAATACACCTAAAATATCATTATTTATTGAATTACTAAGTAATAAATGTTAGTAAATACCATAAAGTGGCTAGAAAAATCTAAAAACTTACATAGCCACAAGATTTTGGTGTATATGAATCACATAAAAAAATTCAAGTGATTTCAGTTGTTGTGCATTTCCCACAAAGAGTATACATGCCTCACATAGTCCTCTAATGACCGAAAGTAGAGATGTTTTTGGTTATAAATAATGTATAAGTACACTTTTGTCGAAATCATTTAAAAACTTTTTATAGAATGGTTATGAAGCTCAAAAATATGTTGTTGTGCTGAATTTGAGAACATACTGATACATGACATCATTCACAACCACGCCTACGCTCTCACATAGAGTCATGTCACTTAGTGAGAGAGCGTCTAATGAGTTGTGATGGATCAGAAGGTCATTTTCATTCAAATCATTTCGAAAAATTAATCGCATGATAATGGAGACAAAACTATGATGTTGCGCGTATTTGTACAATTTTGTGACCAAGTTTAACTATTATGAGGATTATTTGATGGTAAATTGAAGGATAAATGTAAAAAATACCCTAAGCTTAGTAGAAAAATCTCAAAAACTTGCATGGACAACTCATTTTAGTGTATGATCATGAAATAAAAATTTCAAATGATTTTAGAGAACGTGGATGCACATCGCTTCACAACCATAGCCATGTAACACATAGTAGTCATGTCACTTAGTGAAAGGTTCATGGTCTAGTGGATGATGTATAGTTGTACTATGCTTTAAATCATTTAAAAATTGTAATGGCATGGTCGTACGCATATATTTAAACTAAAAAGAAAGATAATAATAGCAAACAAATTAAATAGAGAAAGTAAAATAGGAAAAATAACGAGAAATTTGGTAAAAATATTCCTATGGGATGGGATTCGATCACGGGTTTCCTGGATCAAACAATCAGGAGTCCCTAACCATTACGCTACTCAATTGTGTTAGTTACCGGCCCAATGGTATCGGGAGCCCTTTGGTCAGCCCGGTCACCTGTGGCCTGCGTGGACCGCTCCCACGGATCGAGTGCGTCATGAACGTACGGCGCTCGCGTTTCTGCGTTAACCTGCATGCACGTCGTCGTCTAGAGATACGTTTTTGCGTTAACTCTGAATGAACGGCTTCGTAAAAGAGAGAGGAACTACAATCCTAAAAATTACGGCGGCGGTGGTGACCGGATGCAGGCGGTGGCGGCCGCCGGATGCAGGCGGCCCTCCCCAGCACCTCCACACGGCGGTGACACGAGGCACCCTAGAATTTTGCAAAAAGTTAATAAGAACACACATAACTATAGTATGAATCATGATCTCAAAACTACACTACTCAAAAATATAGTTATGAAGTACCGCTTTACCCCTTCATCAGTTAGAAAAACTACAAGAATGCTCCTCGTCGATGTGAGCTATCCAAATTTTTCTCCAATTATTATAAAAATTTCTATAAATAAATGCACCTTGAGATGTATCCTTCATCCAAAAATAAATTATAAATTAGTGATATAGTGTTCTCTCATTTAATAATAACTAAGTTTGATGGAACCCATGTGTAATCTCACTAAGTAAGCATCTTATCTACAATGCGCACGCTAGCTTGTTGGGCTTGGCTTCACGTGCACAAATATTTTTCTCTTATACAATGTGCAGGCTAGCTTGTTGGGCTTGGCTGCCCGTGCAGCAAATGGGCAACTAGTGCGGGAGTGATTCAAATTTAAAAATTTCACGTACATATACGATATACAAAATGAAAAAGAAATGCTTTACATAAATTTCTCATGGAAGCGAGATGGGCTGGCTGAGCGGTCTATTGTTTTAATTATTTATTTCTAGATAGAGGCGAGCTGGGCTGGTCGATTTCTTTTTTTCCCCTAAAGGCGAGGTGGGCAGGTCGGACCAGTTGGGCTATTTCTTCAAGTGTAAACAACCAACGAAAGTGTACTGGTTTGTTCCCATCCCCACCATATACATGGGGAATATTTTTAGTTTTATGATATGCACCATATACATGCAACAAGGTAACAAAATTATTTAGTTTGAATAATTTAGCAGATGGTCTTTTTAGGTTTTATTTATTTTGCAATCATGTTTTTAACCTTTCTTTGTGCTAAATATTTGTTTTGGGGCTAATCTAGAGTATGACAAATTTAAAATATATATGCTATGCCACGCCCGAAGCTTCTCGCCCTAGATACGTGCGCCTGGCGCTGCTCTATCCGCGCCACGTGCGCTGGTGCTGTTCTTTAGTCCTCACGCAGGTCTAGTGAGCACCCGATGGTTTATCTCCATGTAGCACACCCTAATAATAATGCAATGGAAGGATTGTGAGGATGACTAGTTATGAGTTCCCGCTGACTCATGGTTCGTTGTACCCTAGTGGTCAACGATTGTTGTTTGTTTATAATTCCCGCAATTTATGAATTTATGCTAGACAGATGCTAATCTAGAATGCTAAGTATGAATTACTAAACATGATGCTAATAAATGCTAGTAGTTGATACTTAAGCTTTTATGCAAAGAAAATGAGCTAGCCCCACTATATAAAGCCATGCATAATCCTTGGAGTCATTTATTTCTGGTTTGTGATGGGTAAGTCTAGCCGAGTACCTTCTTGTACTGGGTTTATTCCTCCCGTGACACATTCTATACGCCGCCGCAAGTATTTCCTCTCGCTCGCCGGACGAAGACTAGACCACCGGCATGGTCTCGTAGTATCTTATCTTATGCTTTTGTGAAGCATGACCAGTACTAGCAATGTAAAATTAAAGTTTATGAACTTGTTTTAAAAATGTTTTTGCTTCTCGCTACTTAATTAAATGATTTGTAATAATTGTTGTACTCCGATGGTAAGGTAAACTTGATGTCATTTCTTACTTGTATTATGTTATACGAATGGTGATGTTTCGAGTCGGTCTTATCTTTGGCACGTTAGATGTTGGTTTGAAATCTCGCGAGATTTCGATTCATGGACCGGGTTATATGGAGTCAAGTCGGGTTTGATCACTTTTCGTATTGATTGAATTTTCGCACTTAGACACTTATAATTTTGGTTCTCGTGACACTGGCATCGAGCAAGATTCAACGTTAAACAACGCCATTTGTGGTTTTAAAACAAAAAGTATTTGCGAAAAATCTATTTTTAAGTAAAGTTGCTGTGGTTATTCTTCTTATGCCCAATTAAGGATTTCTAGGTGGCAAATAAATGGTGGCTAACTCGATGCATCAAATTTTGTTGTTTGTGTTATGAGACTGCCTCCCAAGCAAGAATGGAATTGTATGGGGGCCATTCACTTGAATGGTCATGTATGGATCAATTGCCTCATACGCCCGTAACGTGAGTTTGTGAGAGCATGATTGGTCAATGCCAATCTAGGGAGGTGTTTGGGGACCGACACATGTCATGTCTCTACATGTCGTGTGACGGGTTTTCTTAATATTTTTGGGGTGATGCCGATATTGATGTTGAAGCGGGATGTAGTGTGTAGTGTGCCACATGCATGTATAAGGGCACATGTTCAGTGTGTACAACCTGCGTGTTCGTCCGAACCCACGCTAAGGTATGAGTAATTTTATTTCATGCATTCATATGGGGATTGGGTCAAATGAAATCTTCTCATAGTACACTAACCCTCGAATGCGTATATGGTAGCTGACGACTAGTTATATACAATCGAGAGAGTACGAAAGTTATGCCATCAAGTTGATATTTCTTACACGATCCAAATTTGGAAGGCTAAAGAAATATATATGGGATATCTATCTAATCATGTTAGCTTGGATATGGAATTAATCTCATGATCCAACAAAGCGAAGTTAGGCGGTGTTAGTAGTGGGATGTAAACTTAGCATCAATATCCATAGTGGAATTATTCTCACCAGATATGTACTCAAGGTATACCACTCATTTCTAGGCATTACCTATACACTAGTCCCCCTGTCACCCTAGCAATAACGCCTCAAAGAAATGCGCGGGGTATGGTATTTTGAAAGGCCTTGATAAAGGATGAACATGATATCCGCAAGCGCCGAGTATAGAAATACCATCGTAGCACTTCACCTCAGAGTAATCCGTATCGTATTTATATTTTACCACGAGGAAAGGGAGTCTATGGAAAGTAGAGAGAAAAGGGTAAATGATTTAGAAAGTGATTTGCTTATGAGATCCACTTACAAGAGTATAATATATAGCAACCATATGCATCTAAAATTACTCAACAGATAAGTCACAAGATAAATATAATTATATAAATGATAACTACCCAAGTCTAAGATCATCATATGCCACTAGTATCATAATGAGCTATTAGCATGTTATAGAAAGAATAGAAAGAATATTCCTAAGATACCCCTAATCATATGTCAAAATGAATACTACAATTAGTGCAATACATCTAGCTATCATGGCAAGGTTGCTTTACATCTACACATGGCAAGCATTACCAATAACAACCAAGGACAAAACTTGATCATTACCGTAATTATAAGCTCGACTAGTCCTACATTCTGAGGGTGGATTACAAAGGACTCAACAGGACCGTCACTCCCGCGATCTACCACACGGCCCGAATGTAGGGTGCAATTGCGCATAAACGTTGTATAAACACCACGCTTTTACACATTGCTTATCACCCACATAGTGATCATCTACATGGATGCTATACAATTCCATGCATAAGATATAAGACAAACTCACTAAACTAAACATATAATCATAGCATGCATAAACACATATCAATAAGAATATAATAATTATATAGATCAAAGCCATAACAATTGTATTACGAATATAATAGTACTTACGTATCGAATACAAGAGAAAAGTCTCAAGAACGATGATCCTTGCTACTTCTTGACTATCGAAACTCAAGATGAACTTGATCTTCAACTAGAACTAACTAGATAGCTAACTACTTCTAGTATGAACTAGGGCTTAGGTCTAGACTTGGTTGGACTTGATGAGAATGAATTGATAATGAAATTGATATGAATTAGGGTTTAACCACGGGGTCGAGGGGGTCTTCTTATATAGGACTTGGCGATGAACATGGACCCTTGGATCAACCGACCTTCAATAATCGGTGTAGATACAACCTCAAGGTCGGTGGTAAATCGACATAAAAATGTGAGGTCGACCGGATGGCCCACCGCGGCCCCGGCCTAGTTAACCTTGGCCGGCGGTGGTGGCATGCCACCTCCGCCTTCCCGTTTCTTCTGGTGTTCTCTGGTATCTTCTAGAATGTTTTAGTCCACTTTTTGGGTTGAGTTACTTCACGGTTAAGTCTTGTCATCATATGTCTTGTATATTCCTAACTTTCTCCATTCTTCTCTCGCATTTATCTTTTAAGTCCCCTCGAGTCCTCACGAATACCAAAACTCTTGGAAATATATTAGTTAGACCCTAGACTTATATTTGTCTTTATCTTAAGCCCTTATTTCATGTTAATTAACTAATAAAATTATGCTATAACAGGTGTCAACAAGCTCCCCAAAGCTTACCTCTTGCTAGTCTCTAGCAAGACACATGATATTATATTAAAACTACTTACTTGGATCGGGGAGTTGCCGCAACGCTATCACACCTTAAGAGTACACATGCTTTCAAACAAAAATTTCTCTCCGATAAGAATAAACTTTTATAACTATTAACTTACCATATTACCTTTTACCTTTTTGGGGCTTATAACCTTTTCTTCAATCTTGGGTAATTGAAAGATAGAAATGATCAAGTCGAGCACTATATCTCAAACTCTTTTGATCAACTGTCCTTTTCCGAATTTTTGCTGATTTTTTCAAATAAAACTCAAAATTCCCAGTATGACTCTCTCTAATCTCTCATTTGTGGTATTTGTGGATCCTCTCTAAGACAATAAGATAGTGTTGCCTTTCTCTCATAATATGTAGTATTTTTTTAGCTAAGGCAAGAGTTAGCACACTATGCCTTCTTCTCTCTCACCCTATATCTAAGGCTTATATATCTGAGCTCATAGGTAGGAGAAAAAACTAAATTTACTTACTAAGCATATATTGTAAATTCAAGCAATGGATCCAAAGTTACAAGTCACACTGATCAAGTGGTGCATGTGTATGGTGGATAAAATATAGTGGTAGGAATATAGTAAGGTGTATGGAATGAATGATGGGAAAATCTTACTTATGCTCCTTGAGGAATCTTCTCTCTTTTTGAAATTTGGAAACTCAGTAGAGAACCCGGGTTGTATCTTTTTCTTTCTTTATTTTTTCTTTTTATGGAGAGGCGAGCATCTAAGTACCCATTGTTTTCAACGGACACTTGTCCATTTTTTTAACTCTCCTTTATTCTTTCTTTTTTTTTCTTAGGGAGGTAGGCTCTACTGCCCTCAGGACACTTGTCCATTTTTCATCTCCCTTTCTTTTCCTTCTTTTTTTTTTTTAATCTACAACCCAAATCTCTTTTGCAATAACTTTTGAGAGATAAACAAATGTAATGGAGCTTTTGTAAGATATTGGCTAGCAATGAATGAGTGGATGGGTATAGGGAATATTTTTGGTTGCTCTCTCCTAGGATAGGAGTAGAACATTTTTGCTGGCTAGAGTGAAATGATAGTGGTATATATATAGTGGGTGTATATGTGGTGGATGCGTATTTCTAGGGTGGAAATAGCATATCAATGAAGTGGAGTCGAGTAGAGTGGAATATAGTGAAGTGGAATGAGTGGAGTGTACATGATCAGCATGACAAGTTTCTAAGGGTCGACAAAGATTGAACAAACTCAATGCAAAAGCAAGCGACCTATATATATATCTTAAAGGTTTTCCTAATCTAGGGAGCATGTATATATGGTCTGTGGTAGGAGATTCACACTCTTGTCACACAGAACTTATCATGTGCATTTTCAATTTTCAAAATATAAATCTCCAAAATCTAGTGTCACTAGAGTAAGATCAAATAGCGGCTCGGACTATCATATATCATATCCTGTCAATTATCTAGACTTTAGAGCAAGCATTTGCAACCCATAGGTTTCAGGTTTAGAGTAAATATCAAATCAAAGTAATTTTGCAAATGGAGCTCAAGAGAAATTAAGCTTGAAAGCTAGGTACTAGAAAAGTATAATAACGGAGCAACTATTCATCATCTCCTTGTTGGTAGATTTTGAGGTTCCTTTTAGTTGAGCAAAGTAAACTTAATGAACACTCTCTTTTTGATTCTTTTATTCACACTCTAACAAAAGACTCTTTTTTAAAACAATAAACACTATAAAACTAGACTTTTATCAAACTTTCTAGCAAACAAAATATTTAACTAATAAAATTAATACTATAGTACGTATAATAAGATACTTATCTCGATAATCGGGGTTGCACTCCCCCAAGCTAGATTGGAGTGTAATCTTTATTGTAAAAGTTGAGGTAGTTGGCGACAAAAGATGGCGCCTAGTATATCTCTTCTCCTCTTGAAATCTGGCCGATCTCAAATAGACAACAAAGCTAGTGGAACTTGATTAAGCATTAGGGGTTAGCCACATTGCTTTAGGTTGCCTGGGATATATATTTTTGGATTTTTATTATTTTCAAATTTTTATTTTATTTTTATATGCAAGAAAAGATAAAGTACTTATGCATTTTTATTTTTTATGCCACCACAAAGAAATAGCCTAGAGGTGCTTAAACCTCGGGGATATTAGCATGGGGCTTTAAGGTTTTCACAAAACAAAAGACAAAACATTTTTGTTGTTTTCAAATGCAGATATAAGATACTAAAAAGATAAACATGATAGAGAAAGATAAAATATGCAATGCAGGAATTTACATATGGATAATTTACCGAGTTACCTTTCGGCGAGGATTCGGCGTTTAAAGTCCTCCGAATAGGACTTCAAGTTCTGCTCTTCACTCCCATGGTATATCGGTTGTCACAATCGGTGGCACCGATGATTCTATTGTCTCTTCGATGATGTTTTGGGAGATGTCTTCTTCTTCCTCCATCTTTGTTTAGATGATGAACTTTTCTCTCGAGTACTTGATTACGCTTTTCTCTGTGGATGTATTAGGTGTAATGGAATTGATTTCTGCACTTACCTTTTCTTCTAGATTTTTGATCCACTATTTATTTTGGCGATGACGACGCTACCGACCTGTTCTTTTCCGGGTATTTCATAATCATTATAACCATTAAAGTAAACACGTACCTTCTCTTTAGGAAAGTGAAAATGAATCTCTCTCCCGTATGGATGTAGATGATTGCACGTAGTGTTGAGGAATGGTCTCCCAAGCACTAATGGAGGATCTTCTTCATTCTCCATGTCCATGACTACAAAGTCAGTGAGAACATAGTGGTCCATAATCTTGACTGGTACGTCTTTGGCAATTCCTTCAAGGATTCTAAAGATTGATCTCGCCATCTGCAACAGCACAAATGTTGGTTGCAATGGCAATTTTCCAAATAATAATTCATATGTTACCTTTGCCATTAAGTTAATGCCGATCCGTATATCGTAAAATGTATTATAGAAATTCCATTGATTGCTAGAGCAATGAATAGTAGGGGTACCGGATCGTCTTGCTTACGAAGCATAGGAGATTGAAGTAAATGATCATTATAAGATTTTATTTTATTTACTACCATTACCTTTGTAGGCTGCACCTTCTTGTTTCTGTTCTGATTCCTTCTTCTGTTCTTGTTATAGATCTCTACCTTCGGTTCTGAAACATATGAATAGGAATTTTGGGAATAAGTAAGAGAGGTGTGTACCTTGTTCTTGAAGTTGAATTTCTCCTTTTTCCCTTTGATGTTGAAACAAATCTTCGCACTGTCTGCGTAGATGATAGCTTTAGCTGAGCATAAAAATGGTCGACCGAGTATGATGGTTGATCTTTCATTTCTTCCTCCTTGTTTACAAGCTGCGAAGTCTCGGGTACGTAAGAGCCTCTAATTCCCACACACACGTCTTCAAGGATCCCCTGGGATAACGTAATGATTGATCCGCTAGCCGCAAGCACATATTTGTTTTCCACAGTGGTTCACTATAAATCTTTTCATAAATTACCTTGGGCATTATGTTCACGCTTGAGCCAAAGTCACAAAGAGCATTGTCGAAGGTGTGTTGTCCAATCTAGATTGTAATGACTGGCCTCCCTAGATCTTCCTTCTTAGGTGGCATCGAGTCATCCAACCAACAACTTCTTCCGAGGTCTCTATAGTAGTTACTTGCATTATAAATATCGACAAGGTTTGCGCTTAATTCTTCCGCTGCCCCGAAATCTTTCCCGGTGTGGTTAGTGGAAACGTAAAGCTGAGAAATCGTGATTCTATCATTTCATTAAAGCTATGCTGATTTTTAATAGTCAAGAAAAGCTTTCCAAACGAGTATTAATAAGTTCAAGAGCTTTATCATTGGTGGCTATTTTTCTAGACGTATTCTCCATAACTTTTACCTTGGTTAAAGACAAGGTCTCTTAAAGAAGGTTGATAAGTATTAAAATTGTTACCTTGGTTATTACCTTGGTAGTTGCCTTGATAGTTGGGCCTCTCGTTGATTCCAACCTTGATTACATTGAGGATGGAAGTTATTGTTGTTATTAATGAAGTTGATGTCCTCCATGATCTCTCAGGCAATTCCCCGCCAATGTGGCCTATGTTTCCACATTCTTCACACATCATGCGTGAGTCTTGAATTTGCATGACTACCTTGGGTTGAGGATCTCTATCCTCAAGCTTCTTCATAATTAAGTCTATTTTAGCGGATAGCATATCTACTTCTTTTAGCCGGTGCATTCCTCTCTTGCGGGGTTGATGCTCTTCACTCCAACCTTGGTTGGAAGCCATCTTCTCCACAAGCTCGTAGCATTTGATAGTGTAAGTGATAAGAAAGCACCACCACCTCGCAAAGATCCATAGTTTCACGAGCACCGAACAAGCCCATGATAGAAAGTCCGCATCAACAGCCACTTCTCCATCCCATGGTGTGGACATTCTCGAAATGTATTCTTGAAATGCTCCCACGCTTCCGACGACATTCATCATGTTGTCATTGGAAATTTGATATCTTCCCTCTTAAGGCATTCGTCTTGCCTACAGAAAATAACTTAGCAAGAAAGGTTGTGGAACATATATCCCATGTTGTATTCTTCTCTTTTTGTAGCATAGAACCATTGCTTAGCCTTTCCCAACAAAGGAGAATGGAAAAGATGGAGCAAGATTGCATCTTTGGATACGTCCTTCATAGTGAATGTGCTGCAAATCTCCAGGAAATGTAGGAGATGAGCACTAGCATCTTCATGTGCCTTTCCGCAAAATTGACTAGCTTGTACCATGTTTATGAGCCCTGGCTTAAGCTCAAAGCCATTGTCTCCAACCTCTACCTTCGGACCAGTGAGAATGTTGTCCGTGGTAGGAGCCGAGAACTCACGAAGTGTCTTGGTTGCCATAGCCTCAAATTTAGATGATAAATTATGATTAACTTGATCAACGTCCAAATCAGAAGGTCTTGGTGTCTCAGAAGATGATGATGATGATGATGATGTAGGTGCTGGAGTTTGTCTGAGTCTTGCTCTGGCCTGCCTGATTAATTTTTCAGGATCTTCAATATAATTATCCGGATGGTTCCAATTCATACATATATTTTTTTCCTCGCATAAGATCAAAACAAATAGGAAACGAGGTTGAACTTTGTTTGAGTATGTGATAATGGGTTCTCAATGCATTATGTGATGTAAGTGATCTCTCTTATTTCCTTATATGATGTGTTTATAGGATTTTGGCTAGCACCCTTCTAACTAAGAAAGTTAGAAACAATACCAACTTATTGGGAATAACACTATCTAAGTCTTGGCTAATACCCTTCCAACTTTAGAAAAGCTGGAAAGAAGCACTAGGAAAACTTATGTAGTTAGAAAAACACATTTTAAAAATTTTAAAATATTGACTATGCTCTTCCAAACTAGGAAAGTTTGAAAAACAAAGCCAAGAAAAATTATTTCTCCGGATAGACTATACCCTTCCACAAGAACGGCGCCGCTTTAAATGCTTGTTGATATTTCTTACACGATCCAAATTAGGAAGACGAAAGAAATATATATGGGATATCTATCTAATCATGTTAGCTTGGATATGGAATTAATCTCATGATCCAACAAAGCGAAGTTAGGCGGTGTTAGTAGTGGGATGTAAACTTAGCATCAATATCCATAGTGGAATTAATCTCACCAGATATGTACTCAAGGTATACCACTCATTTCTAGGCATTACCTATACACTAGTCTCGTCACCCTAGCAATAACGCTCAAAGAAATACGGGTATGGTATTCTTGAAAGGCCTTGATAAAAGGATGAACATGATATCCGCAGCGCCACGTATAGAAATACCATCGTAACACTTCACCGGGAATAATCCGTATCGTATTTATATTTTACCACAGGGAAAGGGAGTCTATGGAAAGTAGAGAGAAAAGGGTAATGATTTAGAAAGTGATTTGCTTATGAGATCCACTTACGGTAGTATAATGCAGTAACCATATGCATCTAACATTACTCAACAGGATAAGTCACAAGATAAATATAATTATATAAATGATAACTACCCAAGTCTAAGATCATCATATGCCACTAGTATCATACGAGCTATTAGCATGTTATAGAAAGAATAGAAAGAATATTCCTAAGATACTCCTAATCATATGTCAAATGACACTACACCACAACACCAACTTTAGGGATGGATAATCCGACCCTAAAAGCGGTTCTGACGACAGACCATCAGCCCCTAAAAAGTTATAGCGACAGACTCTTGCAGCCGGTGTAAGTCCTGCCGCTAAAAATCTTTAGCGACGGCACAACACTTTCGGCGACGACGGTCGATACTTGCAATATTTATAGCGGCGAGATAGTGTGTTTTGCTAAGTTTCAGCGACAGAGGGGGCATTACACGGATACACCGACAGATCATCCAACAATCCATATATCTATAGCGGCAGATTGTTCAACAGGATGATTTAAATAATAAAAAAAAATAAAGAAAATACAATTAGAACACATTTAGCAAATGCCAAACCCACATTCATGCTCAATATCCACACATAAAGATATAGAAGCACATACAACACATAGAGGTCAATATATATATAAGATCTAATCTTGTCTTGCACATTACACAACATAGTAACCCACCAAAAGCTTACATGATCCCAACAAGCTAAGATACAATCTTGTCTTGCACCATCATCCATCAAAGTCACCCACCAAAAGCTTACATGATCAATGCACACCCAAAGAAGCTACATAATAGTTTGTTTGATATATTAAGGTTTGTGCAAACAATCATTTCTAGGAACTAAAAACCAAAAGCACATCCACTAGGTTATGTGAACCATTTTCCAAATAGCCTAAGTCAAAGACTTCCCAACGCTTCTCGAAAAATATAAGAACCGTGTAATTAGGCAAGCGAAGAAAATATGCGAAAACATTGCAATATAAGTTTATAATTAGCAAGTGAAGAACCATGTAATTAGGCAAGCGAAGAAAATATGCGAAGCTGTTGCAATATAAGTTTATAATTAGCAAGTGAAATTGTTGTGCAATATAAGCATAAGTAGCGGTAAGTTGCTGGGAACAATGGGGCTTGGGCTGCTGGATGTCCATCTATTATCCATCAGGGTCCAAATTCAATTGTTTTTCAAAAAGAAATTTGATAGACATAAGGTAGAACATCTTTCTTTTACCAGCTGACTAACACATACAGAGAGCGTACTATTAATAACATAACAAGGCTGCACTTAGTTCACTTTCTTCCACGTGGAGGGTTTTTCTATTTTACCTATAAATCTTTATTTTTCTTTTTCCAAGGTAAGCTTGGCTGTATGGATTTGCCCAATAGAGATGTAGTGGTGAACAAACTAAGAAATGTTGGAGTTGAATGCTGGAACTGGATGCTATCATCAGTTCACAACTTGACATCCTAGAAATTTTATTTTACTGGATCTTTTGGAACCAGCTTATATAAGTCATCTATCAATGATTAAAGTGTCGTAATCCTTCGAAATTTGTGCTAACTAGTGGTAGTTACGGCATGCTTCTCTTGGGCCTTATTTATCTAAATTGCTTGTTACCACAATATTGTCCAGGTAATCTTGTACATAGTTTGATGAATGTAAATTTAGAGACATACCTGCAGTGCCCTTGAGAGGTGTACTGGATGCCTTCTTGCTTCCCTTCTTCCTGCATTCCTTTATCTATCACAGATAGGTTTAATTAGAAACAATGGTCATGCATCACATATCGAACAGGAATCAAAATTATGTCAAGTCTAGTTTATTACTTTATTGTATGGCCATGCAATACTCATCTTGTCAGCACTTGCCATAGTCTTAATGTCCCCATAAGGCCGAGGCAGTATAGCATCCCTTTTCATCACAAGATCAACAACTACTTCACAATATTCATTCCCAAGAGGCTGGCCTCCTACCATGTTGTTTGGATCAATTGAAATGACTGTTCCCTTAGCCGCAGGTAATTCAGTTCTCAATATAGTATATAATATCACATCCTTTCCAAGCTGAAATAAAGTATGCATGCACTCATAAGTTTTAAAGCAAGGAACATATATGAAACCACAAAAGAATACAGGGAGAAAAGGAGATTACAAGGTCATGCTGAGAAAAGCGAGGGCCATCCTTCGCTGCTGTAGTTGTTTTCTTTAGAGGTGAACTGGCTGTATCATGTGTACCATGTCTATGAGGGACCAAGCTCTCATCAGTTCCAGCCTGAAGTAGATATACACTCATGAGACTTGCAAAACATGGAACATTATTAAAATCATAGAGAAACATTGAAACAGCATTGCAAGATTACATGTGTATCATTTCCAGAGCGAGGAGGATATCATTTGTTGGTGCAGCAGTCTTGTTAATAATCGATCGGGCCGCAGCAGGCCTAGGGGGCAGCAAGCTCTGTTCCATCGCAACATAAAATAAATGATGCACTCATGAGAGAACTATAAAGCATTTGGAACATATTTGAAATCACAAAGAGAAAGATTGCAGCAACATAGCAAAATTACATGTGTATCATTTGCAATGCAAGGGTGGGCATCACTTGGTGCAGTAGTGATATTCCTAACTGATTGGGCTGCAACATGCGTATGGGGGTTCATGTTACAGCTTGCACATTCATGAACAAGTAATGGAAAAGAGAGATTCATATGAACTGTTCCTTACTTGACATTCAGGAGACCTCCAAAACTTAATAATACCATCGATGTCGTCATCATTTAATATGTTTTTAAGCCTTTCCTTCAGTTGTTCATCTGTTAATGCTTCATCAAAATAATCCTCTTTTAATGCTTCATCAAAATAGTCCTTCCACTTCTTTGCAGCGAATCCATAAACCATTTCTTGACAACATCATCAACATCAAAGAAATCCTAATTTTCCATTGAAAAGGGGCCATCAGATCATGTATAAATTGTTATATAGGTATTGATGCACAAGGGCGAGACAATGATATCCCCATGTAAGTTCCAGGTTGTGTACCCTTCTAGAAACCCATCACATATCAAGTGCTCTCGAATATCACTTGAGTTCCTCCAAAATAAGTTAACACACTTTTTGCAAGGGCATAGTATTTTATCCCCTACCGCTGAATTTCTAAATGCAAAGGCTAGGAAACTGTTGACCCCTTTTTAAGTAATCCTTTGTGTGCCTAGCATCACTATAGATCCATGATTTATCCATGAGTCTTTGTGGGACTGAGTGTGTACCTGCAGTACTTGAATCTGTTGGCTGCAAGCAACAATGAGAAGAGGAGGACGTCGATGCAGCAGATCTACAACTTGTTGGGTTTACTGGGCTAGCTCCACAATACTTTCACCTAGTGAGCTGAAATAAATTAGAAAGAGTAAATCAATTATGCTTGCTTGAACACTGGAAAACAAAAATCTCTTAACTAATATTATGGTTGATTATATGTATCAGACATATTATTAAAGTTACCACAGCAACTTGCTTAGGAACAAATGAAAGACATTTGAGACAAAAAGGATCAGACAAACTAATAGTCCCATAAATAAGTCTATGTTCAGAGAAATAACGCAGTGTACTAATTGTTCTTGCTCTTACTGTCATGCACACATTAGATCATGTACCCAAATAATACACATCGCAAGTAATATTACAGAGTTCCCTTCGGTATAATAAACTCAGAATTGTCAGTAGCTTGGCAAGCTAGCAGGCAAGCCGGCCGTCGGCCAACAGCAACACACGAGGTCTTGTACGTGTATGTGTGCATCTCCAGCAAGCAAGCAAGCTAAACATGAGGTCTTGTACGTGTATGTGTGCAAGAGTATATATCCATGTATGTGTGTATATATATTCGACAAAGCAAGCAGGCAACACATGCAAAAGTTTGTCACGTATACATGTATATGCACAAGTACTTGCACTAAGCAAGCTAGCAAAGCTAGCAAGCACACCGCCGGTCGGCCATGAGTGGTACACATGCAAGTACAATCCACCAGACTTATTTGGACTTATTTGCCACGGCTTTGTAAGAAGCAAAACAAACTAAATAATCTCATGATAGTCCCATTATCCCATAAATAAGTCTGTGTTCAGACAAACTAAATAATCATGGCAACTGGACTGAATCAGAGGCATGCAGAGTACTACTGTCAGAGGATCAGACAAACTAAGAATTATCCATGAGTACTACTAGCGCACTAGTTGCAGATTAGAAGCTTAATCGTCACCCAAACAAACTAAATAATCTCCGCTGCTACTGCTCGCGTTCTCCAGATGCGCCCAAACTAAATAACCAGCACATACCGATGGATCTGTTCCAGAGGCAGAAATTGGAGGCCACGACTGCTGCTACTGCTCCTGCATCTCCGCTGTCAGAGGAGACAGCTGTTGCTCCATGTCGAAGGGCTCCTGCTCGCGTTCTCCAGATGCGGCTTCAAGTCCACCGACGGGCCTCCAGTTGCTGTTGCTCGCGTGGTCCAGGGATGGGCGGGGCTGGACCAGGGGAGGCCGACTGTGGGGGCGGCGTGTGCAGCAAAGTCCAGGCGAGCGGGACTCTAGGCGGCGCTCTCAGCTATGGGTCGGCGCTGAGAGGAATTGAGGACGGGAAGGGAGCAGAGGGCGGCGAGGCCGGGATTGGGAGGGAGAGGGAGGCGGGCCGGTCAGGAGTGATTGGGAAGGCTCGGGCGGCGACGGGATCTCTGACGGACAGGCTGCTGCTCGCGCGCTGCAGGCGCAGGAGGGTGGGAGCGGGCGGCGGGCCGGCATACGAAGGTTGGGAAGGTTGCAGACGCGGCGACAGGAGTTTGGGAGGGCGACGACGGCAGATTGGGAGAGCAGCGACGGCGGGAGATTGGGAAGGAAAGGGCGGCAGGTTGGGAGGGTGAGGGTGGCGGCCGGTGGGATTTGGGGGAAAAATATCTAGGGTTTTGTTGTACACATGGGGTAGGCCCAAAATTATTATGTGGCCAGGCCAAAATTTACCCGCCAAAGCCAAGCCACGGGCGCGGGTGGGCGGGAGCCAGAGCTAGTGGGGTCCATTTATGTTTAGCGACAGACAGAGTGACGATGTACTTATGTTTAGGGACAGACCGTCTATCAATATGTATAGCGACAGACGATAAATCGGTAAATCCATAATTACCGACGAGATAGTCTTTGGGTTATCTTTAGGGACGAGATCGTCCAACCATAAAAGAACTTTTTACCGTCGATGTCCGACCAAAAAAGTGTTGTGGTGTAGTGTGAATACTACAATTAGTGCAATACATCTAGCTATCATGGCAAGGTTGCTTTACATCTACACATGGCAAGCATTACCAATAACAACCAAGGACAAAACTTGATCATTACCGTAATTATAAGCTCGACTAGTCCTACATTCTCTGAGGGTGGATTACAAAGGACTCAACAGGACCGCCACTCCCGCGATCTACCACACGGCCGAATGTAGGGTGCAATTGCGATAAACGTTGTATAAACACCACGTTTACACATTGCTTATCACCCACATAGTGATCATCTACGTGGATGCTATACAATTCCATGCATAAGATATAAGACAAACTCACTAAACTAAACATATAATCATAGCATGCATAAACACATATCAATAAGAATATAATAATTATATAGATCAAAGCCATAACAATTGTATTCTCGAATATAATAGTACTTACGGTCGAATACAAGAGAAAAGTCTCAAGAACGATGATCCTTGCTACTTCTTGACTATCGGAACTCAAGATGAACTTGATCTTCAACTAGAACTAGCTAGATAGCTAACTACTTCTAGTATGAACTAGGGCTTAGGTCTAGACTTGGTTGGACTTGATGAGAATGAATTGATAATGAAATTGATATGAATTAGGGTTTAACCCTCGGGGTCGTGGGGTCTTCTTATATAGGACTTGGCGATGAACATGGACCCTTGGATCAAACCGACCTTCAATAACGGTGTAGATAGATACAACCTCAAGGTCGGTGGTAAACCGACATAAAAATGTGAGGCCGACCGGATGGCCCCACCGGGCGGCCGGCCTAGTTGGCACCGGGCGTCGCTAGGGGTGGCATGCCACCTCGCTTCCCGTTTCTTCCGTGTTCTCTGGGTATCTTCTAGAATGTTTTAGTCCACTTTTTTGGGTTAAGTTACTTCACGGTTAAGTCTTGTCATCATATGTCTTGTATATTCCTAAACTTTCTCCATTCTTCTCTCGCATTTATCTATTAAGTCCCCCGGAAAGTCATAGAATACCAAAACTCGTGGAAATATATTAGTTAGACCCCTAGACTTATGTTTGTCTTTATCTTAAGCCCTTATTTCATGTTAATTAACTAATAAAATTATGCTATAACAGTGTCAACATGTACCACCGACATAGAACGTGATTGCCACTTTAAACCGGGCGGTTTTGTGAGGGCGACTAGGATGAGCATGCATCATCATGATTGATTCTTGTGCATATCAAACATGCTTTCCTCACCTTGTTCTACAAATAATAACTTGTTGCAATGTGTTGTTTGTGAGAAAAATTGAAAATGAAACGTTACGTTCCTTTTCTATAACTAGCTTTGCTAGGTTATGCTTTGTGTGTCTTGTTTTCACAAGAGAGAGTTAAACTATAGGTCCCTGGTGGTTAGGAGTTCCTTTGGTGATATGTACTTAAGCCAGTGCCTTGTTGTCCAACCTTGACTGTAGGTTGTGCCTTTTGCCTCGTTGCGTTCATAGGTTCTCTTTCTAATAAAGACCTGAGTAAGAGTATGCGGTTGCCAGTATAGATGTGGACCTTTGTTTAACCAACCCTTCATGGACCGACAAACCTAAAGACCTTCTAATGCAAGATGTGGTCTGTGTTTTGCTTTTGGAGCCTATCCATAAGACCCTGCCCAAGCTCTTGGACCACCATTGGCTAGTTGGCTGACTTTGTTGACCTTTTTAGCTACCTCCCTCACTGACTCTTGCCGTCAAACCGAAGTGTCCGTGACCTTGGTATGCATCGCTAGCGCAACTAGGTTGTTCTAGTGCAAGCTTTGCCCATGACTTGTGTTGTGCCATGTGGAACAATGCCAAAAATCTTTGTTGGATCTCCCCATTGCTTATCCAAGTGAAGTCTTGGTGTCCATGTGAATCTCTCCTCGATCTCTGAAAGTTGCTTGGATTCTGTCCCGAACCTCGGTTGCTTATTTCCAAGCTTCTCAAGTCTTTCAAGTTCCTTGGCTCCAAACTCATGTTGTTGAGCCATGGTTTTCTTTGTTACGTCTATCTTGGACGCCTCCTTGATCGACTCCTAAACCATGGAATTTCTTTTGTTTTCTACCCCTCCTTTGTGTACTACTTGATCATGAGCAAGATAATTTCATATTCCATGGGATTTTACTTTTGGTAGTGGTTTTGTTAATGGTGTCATGATTAAAGGTTGACGGTGCCGTGACGGAACCTAGAGTCGCCGTGTGGACGCACATGGTTGTGCTACTGGGTGTGCGTAGGTATCACAGTCAATAGTCATGCTCTGTTACAAAACTACACCTATGTGTGATTTCCTCGAGAGGTTTCCCTTGATTATCTTTTCTTAGCTTATCAAAAATTCTATATCAGATATGATGAAGTAAGATTCTATCTAAAGCTGCAAAGAGAATATCCTTGATGAACACACAAAGACCCGTCTATGTTGGTCTTGTGCTGTGTTCCTATCTTTTGACCACCCTCTTTTGTCTCTAAACCTTATGCTCATCTTCTTGTCATGCACTCGATGTTATTCATGCATGATCTATCTGGCTCATGGTGGTAGGCTCAGTAATGGCGACTTGATTAATAACTAATGGTGCTACGACGAAACCAAGAGCCTCCTATTGCGGTCGACACAAGGTTGTGCTGCTCGGCATGCGCTGGCATCGTTGTTTGGTCATGAACCATTACAGAGACTGCTTCGATGTGTTATCTTCTCATGAGCATTTTCTTGGTTATCTTCCCCCATCTTATCAGAAGACCTATGTCAGACCTTTTGTAGTAAAATTTCCTTCTAATGATGCAAAGAGGATGACTTTGGAAGAACAAGTCTTTTGCATAAACTCTAGCAGACTACAAGAGGTGGTAGACCAAAGACTCTTTTGAATGGTCCCTGAATGGTGTCACCTTTTGTGGACATGTGTTGTCCCTTTTGGAGCATTTGGATAAGTTATCAGCTGGACGAGACTTAACAGAGATCTATGTTCTTTCATAAGATTTTCTCTTATGCTTGGACAAGTTACCCTTGTTGTGTGATGCTCATTCATACCAAATCAGTCTCTCTTGGTGTGAACCCTTTTAAGCTAACTTCGATGATAGTTGTCTACACCTACAACGCTTACATTTACAAGCTGCTGATGCTGAAGCTTTAGAGCTTCTAGTGTTGTGAAGGCAACTATTTAGTTACTGGTTGGCAGGTTTATCTCCAGCTAGGTAACGACACGTTGGTAGCTATGAAAGTTATGTGTCTCGAACATTTGTAACACCCCAAATTTTGCAATTTTTGAGAATAGGTTAAATTGATTTATTTATGAATTTTATGAGCATCCTAATTTAGGTAAATAATAAATTTTGAGAAATAAAATGAAATATAAGGTTTAGAAAAATGTATTGTGCACTCATGCTGCTGCATAATTATTTATGTGATGACTGGATTTGACCAAAGTTTGAAAAGGATTTCAAAAAGCTTTTTGAAATTGGTTTGAAATTAGCTTTGGAAATGAATTTATAAAAGAAAAGGGCTTTTCTCACTCTCTTTACTGGTTTTCGGCCTGCTCCACTTGCAGCCCAGCCCGCCCGAAGCGGCGAAAGAAGCCCACTCAATGCCCCGGCTTCAAGGCCGCCTCGCTCTTGGGCCTTGGCCCATCACCGCCGCAGCCCGGCCAATAAGACGCCGCAGCCAGCGCGCTCGCCCGCGGCCGACACGGGGGGGGCCCCTTTGCGGGACCCACAGCCACGATGTCGTCTCCCCCTCACGGAGACGGACACCGAGCTCGATCCCGGGTGGCCGTCAAGGCCGCGCGAGATCCCGCCATCGCGCGCCTATAAGAGGCGAGCCTTGTGCCCCGTGGTCCCTCTGGAACCCTAGGCTCGTGCCGCCACCCGTCTTTGTACCTAGACGCCGCCGCCAAACCCCAGCAGCGCCACGCCGCCACCTCGAGCCCCGCCGCCGCCGATCTCCCTTGCCGGGCGCGTTTCGCCCCAACGAGATCCGCGCCACGAGCACCGCACGGGAGGTGAGCTTCACGCCGCCGCCGCTCGCCTCTCTCGCCGCACGCTGTGGTCGCGGCCCGTAGCGCCGCCGCCGCCCCGCCTAGCACCGCCCGGCGAGCCGCGCCCCTCGCCTCCCGGCCCCGACCGAAGCCGCCGTAACGCGCCACCGCAGCGGCGCGCTCCCCGCGAGTGCCCTCGCTTTGGCGTGATCGCGCCCCACAGCGCCGGCCAGGTCACCCGGCGAGCCGCCACCCCGCTGACCGGCGATTCATCGCCCCCGGCCAACCTCGCCGCCGCCGCGCCTCGGGTGAGTCCGCAAGGCCGCGCCCTACGCCCCTCGCGGCCTTCCGCTGCTCACGGCCGACCACCGGCCGCCGTTCGCCAACTCCGCGAACTTCCGCCGCCCGGCAACGCTGAAGCCGCGGCGCCAAGATGTAAAGCTCCGGCGACCAAAACGCCACCGGTCGTCCTCGCCAGACGACCGATGATTCGGGCGGTCCAGATCGACCGTGGGTACCGGTCAACCCTGGGTCAACGGGTCCAAGACCAACGTGGCCGCCACGTGAGCGCCATGTCCCCGCGCCGGCAAGATCGCTTCAACGCAGTCAACCCGCGGTCCACCCTCGCTTTTTGAAGAAAAGCCCTTGTAGTTTTTGTTATTTACAGAAAGGCCCGGTTCAGTTCAAAAGTAATTAGAATATAGCCCCTGCCCTGTCTGTTTTACGAGTTAGCCCCCGGCGGCTACGGTTAATCGCAGTCTAGCCCCTGATTCTCGCAGTTGTGCCCCTAGAAACCCTGTTTTAGCCATAACTCTGTCATTTTAAATCCGTTTTGACCCGTTCAAGTTGCGTTAGGTTCGTAACGACGTAAACTTCGCGTTAGCAGTGATGTTAACCGTGTTTTGAACTTTTCAAATTTAAAGTTTGATTTAATTTGTTTTATTACTAAAGGAAATCTTGTTTAATTCGTCTCTTTCACGTTCTAGCTCCGATTTTCGTGATCTACGTGTCTGTGTGATCGTAGTGAGACGTAGATTTGTTTTATAAACCTTTTACCTTGTTTTCATACTGTTGGTGTAATGTTCTAATATAGTTCTATTGTTTTCTTCGTGTATGATTGCTCGGATGGTTGTGTGGTGCTTTATGACGATGTCCAGTCGGTGAGTTTTACGTTGGTGGTCTAGAAGAAGAAGGTGGTGATCTAGTAGACAGTGAGCAGTTCGTGGAAGATCAGGAATTATTTGAAGATCAGGATCCTCAGGAGTTCTTTGAGGAATTAAATAAGAAGAAGGAATCTGAGTTTAAGGCAAGTATAGCATGGGACTATCCTTGTTACCTATACACTTTATAATCATGGTTCATGTTCATGTGTCCACCTTGACAAACTTAGAGATTATACCATAGTTATTGTTATCTTGTACCTTGTTGCCTATGGGGATGCTTGCATATGGGTAGTATTTTGCTAGTGCTCAACTTGTAATAAGCATGATCTGAAGATGACTATGATATATATACACAATGAGTTATATGAGATGGTGTTTACCAACCTGGACCATAGGGTGAGAGTTCATGCTTCTTCATGGTACTCTTGGCCCTCCATAAGGACTTATCCTTTGGCAAAAGCTGGGACTTACAGTACAGCTGTGGGGGTTATATGGCTCTGACTTTAGTCGGTCAATGGACCTTTCCTATCTTGTCGTGGTTACCCCGTTGTGGCGCAAACGGGGAAGGTCGATCGTGGAACCTCAAGCACTGCCGCAGTTGGATCCTCTGAGAATAACCATTGAATCCTAGCGGCTTTGACATTTTAGAAGAACCATTGAAAGGCTTTATATGATTCTTGGTGTATTGGGCCTTGCTAACCCATACATTTGAGAATCATGACTCACAGTGAAAGTGTACACCTCTGCGCAGAGTTTGATCAAACTGATATATCAGCCGTGCTCACGGTCACGAGCGGCCCGGAAAACTCAAGGAATAGATGGTCACTGAATGTTGAGATTGAGATGAGGTTGAGACATGGATTTAAGTTGATGGTGACTACGATGATGATGTTGATGAAGATGATGGAGACTTATGGCAGATGTTGATTACCATTATGATGTGGGAATATTTGGGGCTTAAGCACAACTTCTTGCTTAATTAATAATAAAATTTGACTCACTAAAATGCTTACCGCAGTTAAACCAGTGTCTATCCTTTTGAGCCTCATAACCCCATGTTATATTTGCTGAGTTCGACATGGACTCACCCTTGCAATTTCCCACTCAAACCAGGATGTTGCAAGATTGCTAGAGTTCTAAAGGAGTCAGGCTTGTGGTCAACCAGTCAGTTTGTCCCTGTGGCGTGGAGGCTTCATCCCAAGATCGAAGTGTCTTTCCGTTGTTCGCGCTTTGAGGTTATCTTTTTGTATTAAGTTCGTTATATATTAAGCATTATGTTTTGATATTTCCTTTAATTGTAACTATATGTGAGATTTGACTTCCTGGGCTCACATGTGGTGTGTATCTGGTTTTGTTCTTAAAACCGGGTATGACAATTGGTATCGCAGCGGAAGCGTGGTGGGCCCATAACCCACAGGTCCCACTTGTAACACCCCGCCCTCCAAAGCCGCACCGCACAGCCCTTCCGAGGGGCACGCACGCGTACACATAGCACCTTGCTTACACTTTCGTCCTCGCTTCGTGTAAAAGGGTTAACCCGAAGGTGATATGGCTGGAAGGCAAAGGCTTATAAGTTAGCTCCACCCTTGCTCAACTAGCAAGGTGGTACTAAACATGTGCACTCGCGGGAGGTTCATTGCGCGTGCGGTAGGCTCATGAGTGCACGGCATGGCACATGTGCCGGCCCTAGGCGCACGGTCGTCGCGTGTGCTAAGAGGGGAGGTCCCGTTAAGTTGGCACTTTCGATGAGGACGCCGAGTCCTTTGAGGGGGTGTATGTAACACCCGCCCAATAAGGATGTGGCCCAAAGAGGGGCCTATGAGTGTTGTGCGCACATGTTTAGTACCACCTTGCTAGTTGAGCAATGGTGGAGCCAACTTATAAGCCTTTGCCATCCAGCCATATCACCTTCGGGTTAACCCTTTTACACGAAGCGGGGCGAAAAGTGTAAGCAAGGTGCTATGTGTACGCGTGCGCGCCTCGGAAGGGTTTGTGCGGTGCGGCTTTGGAGGGCGGGGTGTTACACCATGTCCGCCTGGCCCGCACGCGCCCATGGGCTGCTAAGGTCGGCTCGATACCACTTGTAACACCACTTTGCATTAACGGGCTGGTGTTTGAACTCGCGTGGAAGTTGTTACGTAGGAGCAAAGAAAGGGAGAATGAGAAATTTGTTCATTATTCTCTAATATCTAAACCGGTTTGCTTTCAAGTCCTTGTTTTGTGATTCAAACGTTGTTGGAATGGCACCAAATTTTGGGAGCTTGTTCCACACTTTGAGTACTTCATTCTATCTATCCGGATTGGGAATTGGCAGAGTGAAGCCCAAATTTTGGAAACTTTTGTTAGTCCAGTATTCCAAAGAAGAATTCAGCACACAACAGTTTTGGTATGTGAATTGTTTGGGCAGTCAAACGGTGTCCGTTTGAGCTGAAATTTGGTCAGTAGTTAGAAGACTCATGGATCTTGATGCCTACCAAATTTCGGACATTTTGGAACAAAGAGATCAAAAGATACAATCTGTGTACCAAGTGGAACAAAATCAAGTATCTCTTTATCCAATCGCACTCCTTCGCATTGAATGGTTATGTTGGCCTTGGATGTCAAGTTAATGGAGCAATGAGTATTCACTTGCTGGTATATCTTTGTATGCCAAAGACAATACTCCTTGTTCCATGTGGCCTCAAAATGTGCACAGGGAATTGCACTCAACCTTTTTGATAGTGCACTATTCCTCTCTTTTGGAAAGAACATGCAATTTTGCCATCATGCAAACCCCAAATAAGCAATGCTCTGCGGCAATGGATTCCAATGATGAATCGTCCATTCGTTACTTGTCATGTGTTTTACCCTAAGTGGTTGCACCCAATACAACCCAGGTAGCTATTGTCATTTGGATATAAGGATTTCCTTAAGTTATAATCCTTGGAAAACACTTGAGTATGAAGATCAAGTTCCTCAACAGGAAAGTTTCTGGAACTATGAGTGCCTTTGGTCAAGTCACTAGAGGCAAAAGAAACGGAGAACTCCCTAGAGGCACTTCATCTTTTGCGGAAAGGTTCCTATATGTTGCTTATTGGCTTTAGACGGGGAGGTTAAATGTTTTAGACAATTCAACTTCAACGTGTAATTCTTGTTGAGTTGCCCGACACGGTGAAGACAAAAGTGCTTTGAGAATCAAGTAGCTAATTGGTCTAGTTGGAATTAAGATTTGTGCGAAGCATCTTGTACAGTTTTGAGCAGGGGTGATCGGGGGTCTTGGTGAGAAGATTTCCCACCCGAACTCAAAAGTTGGACAAATAGCTTTAAAAAGATAATTAGCTACATTAATTGGGTTTTTTTTTCGAACATAAAAATTGAAGCACTATAGTTTGACAAATGGAAAGGAGCTAAAAGTTTTCGTTGACAATAAAAAGGAATACCTATTTGCCATGAGTCAAAATCTTGTTGATCCATTGGGTAGGTGGAAGTATTTTGAGATCAACTTGAAGTGAGCTCTAGAATATCACAATCGATGTCTACCCAAATCGCTTAAAGATCCGGGTGCATAAAGACCTAGGTGATAAATCTTCAACATGTGAAGAACTCGTGATATCTCATGTGCCCTTGGTTAAGATTGTACAAATCTGCTTGCAATGACTGTAAAAAGAATTAGTATAAAGGAATAATGAGAACCTCTCAAGCACTTCACCAAGTACCAAAAGTTTATACTTGTAGCAAGTCGCATGATTGCCCTAGAAGTTTGCTTAGGTGCAACTCTCATGACTACAAGAAAACTCTTTTTGATAAAAAGGGTTATATTACTTGGAGAAGATTGTGGAAACATGTACCTTTTCTTCATCAAGATGTAGGAAGGCCATCCCTACGGACTGAGAGTGTGTAGCAAAGGATATGCTAACCCTCTTTGTTGACGTTTTCTCGATAAGGTTTATCTCGATGTTTCGACCAAGCCGCCTCTCGGCTTAGGTTTCGTATTGGCATTCCCATGTCAATTGCATAATTACCTCTCAATCCTAGGTAAGAGATTAGAATTATACATCTTTAGATTTTTACCTCCTTGATCATCAAATCCGTTCAATTGATTCAGTTATGGTTATCATAAAAGATCTTCCAAGAACAGTTTCCTCTGCTAATATATGGTTTATGGGTGTGTTTTCAACATGTCCTGTGGCCTAACATATGCTCTGTCATATCTTTTGTGTTTGAACTTGGAGTTCATGCTTGTTGGAACAAAGCTATAGTTGCGTTCACCAACTATATCTTGAGCGACTTGGAAAAGTTGAGAAGATACTGTATAACATTGGATTATTGTTTTGAGTGTAATTTAAAGGACATGATTGGTATTCTAAACTCAGCAAATGTGAGTTTGGTTGCATGAATCATCTTTCCATGGAGTATCAATATATCTTGGTAAGGTGTCGAGAATAGTGAACTAAAAGGGGAGACCCCACATGATATCTGTAAAATTCAAAGTTCTTGGATCATCAAGATACTACCATCGTTGCATCACCTAACATAGAGGAAGCCATATGATGATTGATTGTGATGTTTCACCCATCGATCAGTTGGTGATGGGATAGATGAATCGAGCCTCTGTGTGGTGTGGATGCAAAACCTTGGAAGCTAATGGATGTGTGGTGGTGATTGTCGAAAAATCACCAAATACCACTCAATGGAAAGAAAGGTCTTGTTTGGGAGATAGGTTCTAAATCTTGTGAGAATGTTTCCTTTACCAGACAATGGTTTGAACTAACAATAGGAGAGAAGAATATTATTCTAGAAGTGGAACCTATACTAGTCGGTGTGAGAAGGATCTTCCATGAAGCATGTTATGGTGTGATTTTAACCATCAAGCACCCGCCATGTTTTGCGCCATGTGTTGTGATGGATGACGTTCTAATTCTTCAAATGAAAAGTTTTTTACGAGATGAGCAAGTATCGAAAGGTTGCTCAATCAATTTTATCCCATACTATGGGTGAAGCCGAAAGTGGCTTACTTCTATCGTGATATGTGATCATGAAGGAAATGCTTCTCTACCCTTAAAAGCATTTCGTTCCAAATCTCGGGGACGAGATTTATTTAAAGGGGAGGGTTGTAACACCCCGTGTTTTGTCACCGCTTAAGTTTTGGATTGAGCTCGAGCATGGCAAGTCAAGTAGTGTTAACCATGACTCGTTCATGAGCATCACCTTGACGTCTTGCAATCTTGAGTTGTGGAAAAGTTTCATAACATTTGGAATCAAAAGGTTACATGAAATGATAAGTCACATTTTTGCTTGGATGATTTATTAGGTGGAGGAGAATATGTGAGCTCAACCAAATGTTGCCACTTTTCCCCAATGACTCTAAATGAACTTTACAACAAAAGGTATTAAGGGTTCATGTTGAGCAAATGTCAAGAAAATGTATCTTCCTACGTAAACCCCGGTTGAAAGGCTTAATTAAGTAGTCGCTTTGACCGAAGATAAACTTCAACTTCTGACCAGTTATGAGGTTTGACCTTTAATAAGAAATGTGGTTTAGATTGTGGGCAACAAACTTTGTTTAATGACCCAAGTCTAAATCCATATCTAACCATGTCAAACTAAGGCCACAATATTGAATGTGTTTGCGATTTCAGGACTTAGAAATATTCTAAGTCATGAAGTCATCAACCGGCGTCATTATGTTGGCATGCCACGTTCTCGTGATTTTATTAAGCAACTTGAGTTGGTCCAAGAATAAAGATGGGAGGTAATCCATTGGACAACAACATGTCAAATGTTAGGATCAGTTCAACTCAGTTTGACAAGGTCTCGGCATAATTTCTCAATCATCATTATCTTGCTGACCTTGCTGTTTTGGAGAATAATTACCCGCTAATCCAAAGCTCTAATGGAGCTGAGCCTTTAACAAAAATCGTAGACCTTTGTGTGAGTTTCAAACTTCCTTCTTGGGCTAAGAGCTAATTCGGCCCGTAGCTGGCCCAAATTTGCGTCCAAACCGGCCCACGTCGACACATGCCACCTGCTCGGGGGAATGCCGCAAGGGTGTCGCGTGCTCCAGTGCAGCGAGTTTTCCCTGTATGCCCTTATAAAAGTTTGGTTGGTCCTGTGTGCCCCACAAAAAATTTTCTTGACCTATATGCCCAACTTGAACTTTCTTTTGTCCTGTGTACCCTTCCGTCCAACTTCCGCTCGTTTTCCTCCGTTTGGGCGTATTGACTTGTGGGACCAGAAATTGCAAATGTCCATCCTGCCCTTCTGTCCCCTGTGCACGCATGAGATTGAAGTCCCGTGACTCTCCCGACTCTTCCGTGACTTCCCCCTTCTCTCTCGACTCCAAAAACACGCGCTCCGCACACTAACCCTAGCGCGGCGGGGATGTCCGGCGGCGGGCGGCGGTAAAATTCGGCGGCCTTGGCCCCTCAAGGTGGGCGGCAAGCCTTCTTTGCGGGCGGGCCGCGGCTCTTCTCGGGCGGGCGGCTACGGGCGGCGATCCGGCTTTGGCCGCGGGCCGGCGCTGCGGCGCACCGGGCGGCGCCTTGGCGGGGGGGAGTGCCAGCGGTGGCCTTGGCGGGGAGAAGGCGCCAGCGGCCTTGGCGGGAGCGAGCGGCATGACATCAGCGGCCCTCGCCGGACGGCCTTGGGTGGCGCGGGTGGCAGCAGTGATGAATGGATTAGCGGTGCATGGGTTCGGCAACCATGGGTGTCAACAAGGGCGTCGGGGCGCACCGGATTGGCTTCCTGGATGGGTCGGTGCTCTTTCCCCTTTGCTCGTTCATCCTTGAATGCACGAATTAGGCTCTCTCATTTCGATTGGTGTATTGTCCAAATACGTGTTTGTAGTGTTAATTGCCTACTCCTTGTTCATCCGTAGGATGGACCCGCAAGACCTACAGGTTGTGCATAGCTTGTGCAAGAGATGGGCATAATTGGATGTACCCAAAGAGCTATTGGTGTAATTGATTCGAGAGACCAATGAGAATTGGGAGTGGTTCATGAAGAGGTTAAAGGATGTCATTGGATCCCCAGATGGCCTCACATTCTGTACAGACTATGGCCAAGCAGTGATGAATAGGGTTAGTACAGTTTTTCCTGAAGCTGAACATAGAGAGTGTATGTACCATCTAGTGTAGAATTTCAAGAAAAGGTACAGTGGAAAGGTATTTGATGATCACTTATGGGCTTCTTCATACTCTTGGAGCCCATATATGTTTGAGAAGCATTATCAAATAATGGTCGCACCAAACCAGGGGGCAATGAAATATTTAAAAGAAAACCACAAGAAGCTTTGGACAAGAAGTTAGTACAGGACTGCATCAAAGGTTGACTATGTGACTAATAATTTGGCTGAATCATTCAATAATTGGATAAAGCCTGAGAAAGGGAAGAATCTAGATGACTTGCTGGACACCATAAGACAAAAGTTGTTGATCAAATGGAACCATAGGAAGAGGGTTGCAATGAAACTACAAGGCAAGATTCTACCTCACATAGTAAAGAAGCTGAGGGAGGACAGTTTCAACCTTGACATTGATGTGATCACACACTCACCTGAGGGTGTGGCAGAAATTTGTGCTAAGGGGGGTAGTGCCTATAGATTTGTGGTCAACTTCGTACACAGAGAGTGCACATGTAGGGCTTGGCAAGGTTCAGAATCCCTTGCAAACATGCAATTGCCTACATCACCTCAATCCTCGGAGCAAGATTGGAGGACTATGTGATGATTACATTGTTGGTATTTGATAAGCCTACGAGAAAAATATTTATAATTTGTATAATCCGTAGTTTAACGGATACCGTGAGCACTTCACCTGGGAGAGGATTTTAATATCGAACCCACAGGGAAACGGGTGAGGAAGACTACGATCTAATCTTAACCCAGAGTAGCACAAGACTTAAGAAGGTTGAGAGTGTAGACAGGATTACTAAGATATCTAGTTCTTATCTTGATAAGCTATGATGATATTGTCTTAGGGGACGTACACAAAGAAAAGCAGGGACGAAATGTGCAATCCTCCAAAGAACATGGTCCCGCTTGGCCTATCATTCGAGGGGTAGACTGCAAAGGACTCAACAGACCTGTCACTCCCGCGATCTACCACACGTCCCGGAATGTAGGGTGCATTCACAAGCAACCTCGGTCTAAGTACCATGCCTAAACCTAAGCTACTCCTCTAATCTATAGGGTCCTACAGATTAAAGTACTCAAACAAGAGTTGTGAACAATAAGAACAATAAGAACTAGTACTTACTAGAAAAAGAAGTAGATTACCAGAGTAATTCCAAGTGTAGGTTAACTTCCACCGAGGTACAAGTATGGAGATAGCACCAACAGGCCGGCACTTCCTCCGATCCCTTCCCTCTCTCTATCTCTCTTGTTCTAAAGACTAGATCTATCTAGATCTAATCCTCTCTTGCATGCTAACTCTTCTAGTTCTAGTTCTATCTAGACCTAGAGGGAGACTCAGGGTCTCAGCCTGTTGATACTGAATGATAATGAATTAGGGTTTAACCCTGGGGTCAGGGGGTCTTCTTATATAGCCTTCGACGATGAACAGGGACCCTTGGATCAAACCGACATTCAATAATGGTATAGATGCAACCTCAATGTCGGTGGTAAACCGACCTAGGAAGATGAGGCCGACAGGTGGGACCCACCTGGCGGTCGCCATGAATTGCCCTGGCGGCCGCCAAGGTCCTGTGGCACAACCGTATCAGGTTTCTCCTGGTGTCTTCTGGTATCTTCTAGAGTGTTTTAGTCCACATTTTGGGTTGAGTTACTTCACGGTTAAGTCTTGTCATCGTATGGGATGTAAACTCTTAGTTTTCTCACCGTTCTTATCTGCTTTTATCTGTTCAGTCCCTGCAAAGTCATGGAATACCAAAACTCATGGAAATATGTTAGTTAGACCCCTAGACTTATGTTGATATTCATTTTATGCCCTTATTCCATGTTTAATTGACTAGTAATATTATGCTATAACAAAAAGTCAACAAGCTCCCTCAAGCTTACCCTTTGCTAGTCCCTAGCAAAGCCAAACTTAGAAATGGATCAGAGTTGCTACAACGCTTTCATGCCTCCAAAGTACACATGCTTTCAAACAAAATTTCTCTCTAGATAAGAATAAACTTGCTCAAATTTCAACTTACCCATATTACCCTTAACCATGGAGCTTATAGCCTTTTCTTGGGATCTTGGGTAATTGAAAGATAGAACAATCAAGTCAAGCACCATATCTCAAACTCTTTGTTCAACTCTGTCATTCTGAGTTTTTGCTGATTTTTAAAATAAAACTCAAAGTTCCTTTTTGGTGTGACTCTCTCTAGTCTCTCATTTGTGGTATTTATAGATCCTCTCTAAGGCAATAAGGTTGTGTTGCCTTTCTCTCATAATATGTGATATTTTTGGCTAAGGCAAAGTAGCACACTATGCCTTCTTCTCTCTCACCCTATATCTAAGGCTTATATCCGAGCTCATAGGTGGGAGAAACTATATTTTACTTACTAAGCATATATTGTAAGTTCAAGCAACGGATCCAAAGTCACGAGTCACACTGATCAAGTGGTGCATGTGTATGGTGGATAGAATATGGTAAGGAATATAGTAAGGTGTATGGAATGAATGAGGGAAAGCCTAATTCTACTTTTGCTCCTTGAGGAATCATCTCTCTTTGGATTCTGAAACTTTATGAGAACTTGGGTTGTATCTCTTCCTTTTTCTTTATTTTTCTTCTATGGATAGGCGAGCATCTAAGTACCCATTGTTTTCAAATGGACACTTGTCCATTTTTTAACTCTCCTTTATTCTTTCTTTTTTTCTTAGGGAGGTAGGCTCTTCTCGCCCGTAGGACACTTGTCCATTTTTCATCTCCCCTTTTATTCTATATATATATATATATTTTTTTTTTTTTTTTAATACAACCCAAATCTCTTTTGCAATAACTTTTAAGAGATAGACAAAAGTAATGGAGCTTCTGTAAGATATTGGCTAGAAATGTGTGAGTGGATGGGTATAGGGAATATTTTTGGTTGCTCTCTCCCAGGATAGGAGTAGAACATTTTTGGTGGCTAGAGTGAATTGGATAGTGGTGTATATATGGTGGATGTATATATGGTGGATGCGCACTTCCAAGGTGGAAGTAGCATATGAATGAGTGGAGTTGAGTGGAGTGGAGTGCAGCGAGATGAAATGAGGTGGAGTGTACATGATCAGCATGACAAGTTTCTAAGGGTCGACAAAGATTGAACAAACTCAATGCAAAGCAAGTAGCCTATATATATATATGTTAAAAGGTTTTTCTAATCTAGGGAGCATGTATATATGGTGTGGTAGGAGGTTCAACACTTTGTCACACAGAACTTATCATGTACACTTTTAAATTTTCAAAATAAATCTCCAAAAATCTAATATCACTAGGAGTAAGATCAACAGTAGCTCAAACTCTCATATATCATATCCGTCAATTACCTAGACTTTAGAGCAAGCAATTTGTAACCCACGTGGTTTCGTGTTCAGAGTAGGTCTCAAGTCAAAGCAGTTTTGCATTTAAGGCTCAAGAGAAATTAAGCTTGAAAGCTAGGTACTAAAGAGGAATTACGACGGAGCAACTATTCATCATCTCCATGCATGAGAATTAGCTTTAGAGATCATTTTATGTTGGTGGAAAAACAAATTTTCCGTACACTCCTATTTATTTATTCCCAAACTCTAGCAAAGACTCTTTTTTAAACGACTAGACTTTTTATAAAACTAGACTCCTAGCAAACTCTCTAGCAAACCAAGCAAACTAAATATTTAGCTAATAATAATATAGTAGAGTAGAGATACTTATCGGGATAACTGGGGTTGCTCTCCCCAAGCCGGATTGAAGTGTAGGGTTATTGATGATGAGGAAGTTGAGGTAGATAGCGATGATGATGTCGACTTATCATGTCTCTCTTCCTTTGTATCCTGCTGAACTCAAATAGACAACAAAGCTAGTGGAACTTGATTAAGCATTAGGGGTTAGCCACGTTAGCTTCATGTGCCTAGAGATGGATCATGATTATTCTAAGTAAAACCTCGAAGGAAAATATTTTTGGAGTTTTATGAATTTATATGCATGCAAAGAACTATGATGCAAATGTAACTAGATGAATGCATAATTATTTTTTATGCCACCACGGTGAACATCTTTATGGGTTATTACACACCACAAGATTATTCACATGGGGCTTTAGGGTTTTTCAATGCAATGCTAATGCAGAAATTAAATATGCTAAAGGAAAATGATTATGCAAAGAAGTAAATATGCTAATGCAAGTTGCGGGAAAAATAAATATGATATGCAATGCTAGGAATTAAATATGGATAACTACCGAAAGTTACCTTTCTACGAGGGTTCAATGTTTTAAGTCCTTTGAACAAGTCTACTTACCTTGGTTACTCTTTGAGTGTATCATCCGATCTTGGTAATGGTGTCACCTATGTCCTTTTGTTTGGTCCAACATTTAGAAGTGAAAGTTTGATAGTGGGGGTTGGTAGCCTTTTGTTTTGTGTGCATGCTTTGTGAGTTCAGGCCATTCACTTGTAGAACTTTAAAGGAGTGAAGATTTCTCTGTATTTTGCTCAAAGTGTGTCCTGCGTGCAAAGACAAGATAGAGATCAAGTGCATGGGCCCTGTTGGTGGGAAAACACCAATGAGAACCAAAAGTTCATTCTTCTCTAAAACCTCGTGCACATCAAACAAGATAAAGTTAATATTTATGTGTTTTCATTTCTATAACAAGGGTGATAAGATCAGAAGATGGAACATGAATGTTGTAATACAATTGCTAAAATGATTAGGACTATGAGATCAAGAAAGTGGTGTTAAGAACAACAAAAGAAACAAAACATGTTGAGCTAATGAAGTTAGATCAAGCAAGGGTGTTACTCTAACATGTTTGGTTCTTTATTCATGAACATGCCATAGTTAAGAGAAAGCTTATTTATTGATAACTCACCTCAAGATGTTACCTTATTATTGGAACATGATGGCACTCAGAGCAACTTGTGGTGGTGCTTTCCTTTTGCTTTAAGCTTTCTTGATTTGGCCTCTTGTGTAGTTTTTCCTAACTTGTCTTCTTTCTCTTTATTCCATAAGGTTCTTCTGTGTACAAGCATGTCCTCCTTGTGAAAGGTTTGTTGTATCTTGCTTCTTCTCAGTGTGAGTTCATCTCAGAACATCCCCCAAGCTTGTTCGAGAGTTTTCTTTCTGCAGGGGTTAGTCTAACGAAATATACTAATATCTACACAAGTAATATTTAGTTCAATAACCAAACTAGACTCCATGTCTAATTCAATTAAGGAAGGCGCTCTAACCTAAGCACCACGCTTAATTTAAAGGCCTATGGAAATATGATCAGTATTCCCAAACCAAAGCATACTATGGTAGACGTAAGGGTAGCATGAAGGCATTATAGAGATTTACTCAAACAAAGAGATGAAAAAGCATGATAATAGTTTTAGTAGATTGATCATGTCTCAAAAGGTAGAGGCAACCAAGATAGTGTAGCAACATGGCAAGTAATATCTATATATGTGATTTCATGTTGCACAATGATTGGTTGGACATACCTACATTGCCATCCTTCGTTCTTCTTGCTCTAAACCTTGAAATGGTTAGCGACAAAAATACCCGAAGGAATATTTCCTCATTTATATCTCTATGCTCTTTTCACAAGGGTATTATTGCAATAAGGTAAACACACATGTTATTTCTCAAGAAGTGCTTGTTTAAGGACAGCAAGCTCGTCCCTTGGGAAACCTATTGAATTGTGATTCATGATGATGAAGTGGTTTCCCTTCCAACATCAATCTACCTCAAGATTTTATGCCAACGAGATCTAGAATATTTATTATAGATGTATGCATCTACAACCACCCTTTCAAAATCTATAGGAGGAGAAAGAATGAGGGGGTTGAAGATCTCGTGGGGATAGTGATAGAGAGACTAGGTGATTCAGGGAAGTTGATCATGTGAATATGGACTAGATGAAGTGTCTATGAAGCAGCTCTCATACTCACTGATGTTGTCTTCCTTTTCCAACTCCAAGGTTGATTCATCATGGCTGTCTAAGGAATCCCTTGGGTTTGTGTCTCTCGGGCGATAATGTCTAAGATGTCGTCCATACAATCGATGGCTGTGGTACATAGGTTATTAACACTCTCAAGCCATTGTTGTGGGTCTTCTTGGTGGTCTTGATGATCCCTATGTGTAACACCCCAAATTTTGCTTCTTTTGAAAATAGGTTTAAATTGATTTATTTATGAATTTTTGTGCTCATGAAAAATATAGGAAAAATAAATGTTTTATCAAATTAAAATAAAACATAAGGTAGATACAAGTTTGAGCACTCATGCTGTTGCATAGTTTATTTTGTGTTGTCTGGTTTTTTGCCAAACTGAAAAGGAGTTCAAAATCAATTTGTAAAAGCATATTTGAAATTCGGTTTATAGAAAATAAAATGAATTCCTTCTCCTCTCTCTCTCTCGTCAACACTTGTTTATCTTTTCTTTATTTCCTCTACAAATCAATTCTCGTAAATCAGCCCTGGAGCTAGCTCTTTCGCTTGTTTCTTTGCTCCTGCTCAAGCCGAGGTCCCTTTGATTTATTATTTTCCAGGAAGGCCACCACAGCAGTCCTTCTCGTGGCCTACAAGAATATGTTTTGTCTATATATATATATATACTATATATAGCAGCCGGGCATCGTATCTTTTCCAAACCCTTGAGACAAGTTAATAATCTATTCCACATCGCCTTCTTGTTCCCTTTATAACCGCACTCACCTGGCACATACCTCGATGGACCTTCCGATGCAATACCGTGATCTCTGGCTCTTTTCCCTTTATAACCGCACTCACCTGGCACATATAAGACTCGAGCCGCGTTGCCACATCGTCTTTTCCTGGACTTCTCTCATCGCCTCATCAATCTTGAGCAACAGCGGTAGCCGATGCCCTAAGCCACCGCAGTCAAGATGTTCCGCAGCTTCATCATCTCTGTAAGCTACTTGACGAGCCTGTCATCGTGGAACGTCGCCGCCTGCCTAATCCGCAGCAGCACGTACGTTGTCTGCTGCTCCACTTCCGTCGAAGTTGTAGGTGCCATCGATCTCCTTCTACCTCTTGATATTGGTCTCTCTGTTGCTCACACGATTTCACCATGGATCACAGGAAAAATCTGCCTGCCATGTCCTTGCCGATCGGCAACATGCGTGGCTGCATAATCTGCTGCCTCGCCGACGTGGTGACGTCTGCATACTGTTGACGAGCTTGACGTCAATGAAAGCTGGCTGCCGCTCGCTGAGCTTTACATTGTCGATCATCATTGCCATGAATCTGCAAGTCATCTATGGTCATCTTGTGTTGGCCACCGGCCGTTGTTGATGTTGCCCATTCTACGGCAGGTCGACTAATGTGACAGAACCTCCTAATTTCTTGGGCCCACACACACCTTTGTCTTTGTGCCAAAGACCTCTAACAACTGTGCAGAAGCACCCAATAACTTAAGAAGCCTGTCGGTGTCATCGGAAATCCCGATTACACCACTCTCATACCAGGATCAACAAAGGAGTAGCTACAACATTACCACATTTGTTACAAAAATACAGATCAGAGTGCGGAAGAATAATAACATAAATTTTAAAAGGTGAATAAATTACATTTGAGTAAACTCAACTTAATTTGCGTAAGCTGAGTAGAACTAGAAGACAACCCGATCATGTCGTGCCCCACCGACATAACCCCAGTTAACAAAGACGTCGGCAAGACCTGCAACAAGGGTTAACAAACCCCGAAAGCGGGGAGTACTCAACAAGACTTACCCGACTAAAGAAAATAGGAGAAGACTTCGGGAATGCTGGTCTTAGGAGTCAAGGTAAGGCTTTAGCAAGAATCAAGAACTCTTTTGCGAAAAAAGCTACTATAAGTGAATCCTTATTTTCAATATTTTTTTAATTCAGATTAGTGGCTCATATACTCTAGGTTATCCTATTCTAGAGCAAACATATTTTTCTTATTCCAACTCTCTCTTTCTTAAAAACATAATCCATCATTTACTACGATGAAGGTCGAGGGAATCGGGTCTCCTTCTCAGAAAGCAACGGCGATTCATGAACCGATTATACCCAAATGGGGATCCCTAACCACACGACATATGTAGCACTTAAGCTTGCATATATCAACCCTCACTCAGTTCGTCCAAAAACGGGATTTGGGTCCATCGCCACCCGAGAGCACGAGAGACCACCTCCCTACCCCGTCCTAATGACGGTTTGACCAAGAGGGTGGGTACATGCTACTCCGCCATCTCTCCACTCCCAAAGCGCGGTTGTCCGTTCGATTTGGCACACCCCGAGATCGGGCTTACCGGGGCATGTGGCGATTAGTTTCGTCGACACGGGGTGATCGCCCGGTCGAGCGTGCCATTGACCCAAACGGCCTCGGCGCGCAACTTGCGTTCAAAAGTCCCGATTTCACTCGGGCCAAACAACGGGCGGTCCTTAAACGACCAACACGGGACAAGCACGGCTAGGTATCCCGCCGGCTTTCAACCTACGTCCCCGTCCGATCTCAAATTCATCACTACGGTTCTTTCTTTTCCGAAAACAGTACCATCTTCTCAAATTAAACATTTTGATGAAAAAGCTTAACTAATTAAGCGGGGGCTAAGCATCACTAAGCATTTTCGAAATGAAACAAGGTTACCAAGGATGGTATTGAAATAAACAAGGATGGGAATGCAAAGAATTAGGTTATCACTCAACTCCTAATTACTTAATGCAACATAGCATAGACATAAGTGATATAAAATTTTTAAAACATCAAGGAAGGCTTTAATGTAACCGGGGCTTGCCTGCTTTGGCGGGAAAAGTTAGATTCCTTAACGAGATCACCCGAGTCATACTTGACCTCGATATCAGCGGTGGATAGATCTTCTTCGAAGCTCGACCATCATGAACCATCTCACTCTCGTATACACTACACGTAGATGATGATGCATTCTTTAGCATGATGAAGTATAAATATGATGCTTGATGGATGCATGAAATGGTAAACACTTGAGTACAACTTTCCTTCACGATAAAGTTGCAACCCAACAAAACCAACTTGTTGAACTACTCTACAAGATATCATCACCATTGCCTAAGGAGTTCTCAAGGACCACTTAATTATGAAATGATCCAAGATTCACAAAACAATCCAAAAAGTCACACAAATCCTAAGTCATTATATACTAAACATTACATTTAACACTTAAATGAATAAAACATAAAATAATAAAGAAATAAACTTTGCCAAAATAATTTCAAACTTTTTGTACAAAACAGATCATGGCATAAAATAGCACCAAATAAAATTTCATGATTTTTGAACAAATATTTTATTTTCTAAAAATCATGGAAGATGCATTTTTCAATTAAAGATTGTATTTTTAAATCATGCAAGAACTACTCAAAATCAAAGTTTCAAAATTTTCATGGGTAGATATACTCATAGGAAGGTTCTACAAAAATTTTTCAGAACTTATAAACAAGTATTTGAATTTATATGAAATTCACAAAACCAGGCACTATTCAAACATAAAGAAAAGAATAAAACATTTCTTAAAAAGGAAAATGGCCATCGGGCCTAAAGCGGTGGCTCGGCCCGGCTTGACGCTTGCGGTAGCCCCCAAGGCAAGCAAGAAGCGGCATGCTGCTCGCGGCCTAGCGCGGAGGCCGGCGGCGAAACGGGCCGGCCGATGCGGCTGCCCGGCTAAATTGACTTTGGCTGTTTTGCGAAAAGGACCTCGATCTTTTATAAAATTACAAACCAACCCCAAACACTATTTGATACTATTCCCTTGAGTCATGAACTTTACATCTAGACCCCTGTCATTTCTTCTATTCTCGTTTTCCCGGGTCCCCGGCCACACCTCGAGCGAGCACCGGCCACGGCGGCACGGCGGCGGCGGCTATGGCTAACGGCGGCACCCTCGGCGGCGGTGAGGGTAGCAAAATGACACCGGCAAGCATGGGCGCACAAAAACCCTAACTTAATCGAACCCGAGCGGGCTCTGCCGAAAGACGCGCCACGCGCGGGCGGCGAATGCGAATGCAAAGCTCGCCGCCAAGGCGCTGCTCGGCCGAAAATTTAGCGCAGCGGCCGTAAACCAAGGGCATGGGCGCAATCGAGCTCACCGCGACGACGCAGGCTAAGCGTTGATTTCGGCGAGGATGCGCGGGAACTAGGTCGGCCACGGTGACAATGGCAAAGCGGGCCGGCCGGGGCAGGATGGCGTTTCGGCGTGCCTCGGTGTCACCGCGAAACCGGTCCATCATGACCGAGATCAAGGCGTCGCCGCGCCATTAGGTTTGGCAAAGAGGCTCACCGGGCGGCCGGTGACGGACGCTGCTTGGCGGCGGCGCCGCCGCCCTCGAGAAGAAGGCGGCGCTCACGCAAAGACAGCGGTGCGAGGAGCCGTGGAGGCGGCTCAACCGGAACGCAAAGCGAGGTGAAGCCGGTGGCAAGGTGGCGTGGGACGACGGTGACGTGAGCGCGGGCGGATTTTTCGGCGGCAGGAAAGACGGCGGCGGCGCGGAAACGAAAAACAAAGACGGCGGCGGGTCCGGTTGGAGCGGGATAAAGACGGACGGCGGGTTCACGACGCGTCTCATACAGCTGCGTGGCTCGCGGACGCGCCTGAACACGCGAGATAGCCCGACGGCGCCGGCCGGCAACGGCCGGCATGGGCAACCATGCCATTTATTTGTAGCACCCAAACCCTAACTTTCGAATTTTGTAAATTACTTCCAAAATTTGAACTAAAGTTGAAAAAACTCCAAAAAGCAACTTAGCCTAATTTTCTAAGATCTACAATTTTCACAATTGGAAGATTTTCAAATTCGGCCTCTAAATATGACTTTTTTGAAATGGGGTCAAAAAGGGAGAATTTTGAATTCAAAATTACTTTTAAAATTACTCAAAAACTTGAAAAACTTTGTACATATCTTTTGTTCATCAAGAAAAGATCTACAAAGTAGCTTTTGGAAGTTTTGTCAAATTTTGCATAGATTTTGAAATATAGAAAAGGGGTAAAGAAAAGTTAGGGTTTAGGGTTTCCGACAAGGGGGTAACTCTCGGATTTTGTTTCTTTTTTTAAATCTCGACCGATAACGTAACCAAGCATAAAAAAGAAGCTTATTTTTGTCCAAACCATGGCTTAACGGTAAGTAACACCTGGGGTGTTACAACTAAGTTGTGCTATCGCTTGACATCTCGCATCGAACTAACCATCTCGTACATCCGGAGCGTGCGTACATCCAAGACACATCATCAAGCAAGCTAATTAGCTAATCCTTTGATTATTATTTTATTCATCTTGTCATTCTAATGACTCTAAACGATCTTGAATTTTCCCTATACCATCTTCGGCCATGTAACGCCTTCATCATCAAGCTGCTTAATTCCATGTTTGCTAGCATGAAGTATCTCGTCACGGCAAGCTAGCCCAGTGCAGCATAAGGTCACGCCGATTAGTCCTTTTTCCATTATTTTATTGATCAAATACCTTGCTGATGTCATGCACGCATCATCCATCCATCACCCCGAGTCTATTTCTAATCTATCCTATATATCATGTTCGGTTGTGCATAAATATAATTGTTTTATTTTGGTTTTTCTTTTCAAAGTAAATCTTTTGGTAGTCGCCTCTTTATCACCATAAAACTAGTTAGAGTGCTTTTCACGTTTGTGATCATAGTGATGTGTAGATAGCTTTTACAAACTTTTCAAAAACCTGTTTTTCCACCGTTGGTGTACTTTGTTCTAATTGTAGTCTTGTTTGTCATGCATGATTGGATTCATTTGGTTGTGTGTTGCTGATTGGAATCGAGTAGATCGGTGAGCTTTATGTTGTTGATCTCGAAGAAGACCGTGATCTATAAGAAGTTGATGAAGAAGGTGTTTTTGGGAAAGCATTGGACTTGAAGAAAGGATCTATATTTAAGGCAAGTATAGTTTTGGGATATGCTATCTTTAAACCATGATCTTATGACTTGCTTAATGTTTATGCACTGAACGTTAAATATGAATTGTTGATAACATGGTTCATAGGGCTTAAAGAGCTATGTTTTGTTTATGATGCTCTTAGCTCTCCATAAGGACTTATTCATTTGTGATCATCCGGGATATACAAGATGCGCTATGGGGTCACATGGCTCGGCTTTAGTCGTTCAGTGGGATAGTGTTTACTTGTGTCGGTGGTTACCGAAACGGAAGAGAATGGGTTGTAGCCCTATCGCTATCCGGCATATTTAGATAACCCCTTTGAAAGGCTTTATGTGGTTTTCATTTGTTTGGGGAGTCATGAACCTACTCTTGTGGAAACCATGACCCGTAGTGAAAGTGTACACCTCTGCAAGAGTTAAAAATCGTATAACAACCGTGTTCGTGGTCATGAACGGCCTTGGAGACATCTATGAATAGAATCACATGCTTATTATGTTGATAATTAACTTGATGTTTATAACTGGTGGCTATACATGCTTATTAAATTGTTCATGATTTATCGTTTCATGCTATTCATTATTTATGTTATAATGATCATGGGTTTTTGGGTAGATATTGCCTAGCTATATTTGCGAGTTCGACATGGACTCACTCTTGCTATTCCCCACACCTCAGAAGAAGTTAGGCTTGTGATCAACCGGTCGGTCGGTCCCCTGTGGTGCCTACATCGAGAGAAGAGAGAGAGTCTTTCCGCTATCTCATTTAGGCGGGTTATGTTTTTTTTCGTTAGGTTCGTTTTTATTTTAAGCATTGTGAATTGATTACCATTCATTTGTAAACTATATGTGAGATTTGACTTCCAGGGCTCACATATGGCTTCATCCGGTTTTGTTCTTAAAACCGGGTGTTACACTATGCTTAGGTTGTTGTGCTAAATTTCTAGGGTCATCATGAGTCTCAAGAAAGGAAGCATATGTGGATTCATCGGGAACAAGGATGGGTTTAGAGATGGGTTGGAATAAATCATCTTGTCTAGGCATAGAAGGGGAGAAGATAAGATTGTCTTCTAGATAGCTTTGCTCTCCTTCTATGGCATGATTAGATATGCCATCCTTGGGTTCTTCCCAATGTCTTTTTGAAAGAATAAGCATATTCAATAAGAGACTTCTCCTTAAAGGAATCTGAATTATAATCACTTGGAGATCTCTTTATAAGCACATTCAATAAGAGACTTCTCAAAATAATCAATTGTAGTAACTTGGAGGTCTCTTGTATGGATGAGAATTTATTATTCTCCCAAAATCACTAAGGCTTTGAAATCATAAGGGTCTTCCAAAGGTGGAATTTCTTCTTCCTTTGGGGGATTTTTGGGATGTTGATGGTTCAGGATGGATAGCTAGGTCTTGGGTTTGGAATTTTTGTGTATTAACTATCGTAGTTTCCTCTCCTTGATCGGGGAGGGTGATTCTTCCTTTTTTCTCGGGAAAAGTTCCAAAGAGGTGGCGTATCCACAACATCCATTAAGGACATCTCTTTCTTCTCTATCGAGATAGAAAGGAATGCACCTCTCGAAGCTGCACTAAGGTCCCCTGCATCTTCCTTATTAAGACCTAGATAAAAATGTTGAAGAAGGATTGGGTCTGGAATACCAAGGTCTGGGCCAGTGTTGACGAGGTCATTAAAACGATCCCATGATGCAAGAAGAGACTTTTCTTTATTTTGTTTAAAAAAGTTAGTAGTTCTATACGAAAGACGGGCCACTCAAGGTGGGAAAGAAATATGTACAAAATTTGGACATTAATGTTCCCCCAATCTCCTTTCACTCTCTCTACGTTCAAGTAATACCACTGTTTAGCCTTTCCCGTCGAAGAGAACGGAAAGAACTTCCAGCGCAAGGTATTATTGGATATGCCTTCCATACGAAGGCAACCCATGATCTCCTCAAACTTTTGTAGGTGTGAGTGTGGGTTGGCCTCGCCTTCTCCCAAGAAGGCTAGTTTCTAAACCATTCTTATATAACCCAAGCGTAGCTCATAGGACTTTGCTAGGATAGGCTCAAGATTCGGTTGCCTAAAGCTTTCGTTTGTGGGTAAATGATATTTATAGATAGGCGTGGAATCCATAATGAAAAAGAAAAGAAAAGAATAGAAGGGATAAAAAGATAAAAGAATAAAAAAGAATATGATACAAGGATAAGGTAGATTCAAAGTCAACTCAAAGAATCAAGTTTCCCCAGAACGGCGCTAGAAATGCTTGTTGGTATTTGATAAGCCTACGTAAATATTTATAATTTGTATAATCTGCAAAGCGAACGGATACCGGTGAGCACTTCACCCGGAGAGCGTTTTTAATATCGAATCCACAGGGAAACGGGTGAGGAAGACTACAATCTAATCTTAACCCTGAGTAGCACAAGACTTAAGAAGGTTGAGAGTGTAGAGAGGATTACTAAGATATCTAGTTCTTATCTTGATAAGCTATGATGATATTGTCTTAGGGGACGTACTCAAAGGAAAGCGAGATCTAAACGTGCAATCCTCCCGAGAACATGGTCCTGCTTGGCCTATCATTCGAGGGGTGGACTACAAAGGACTCAACAGGGATTTGTCACTCCCGCGATCTACCACACGTCCCCTAATGTAGGGTGCATTCACAAGCAACGTCGGTCTAAGCACCACGCCTAAACCTAAGCTACTCCTCTAATCTATAGGGTCCTACAGATTAAAGTACTCAAACAAGAGTTGTGAACAATAAGAACAATAAGAACTAGTACTTACTAGAAAAGAAGTAGATTACCGGAGTAATTCCAAGTGTAGGTTAACTTCCACCGAGGTACAAGTATGGAGATAGCACCGACAGGCCAACACTTCCTCCGATCCCTTCCCTCTCTCTATCTCTCTTTGTTCTAAAGACTAGATCTATCTAGATCTAATCCTCTCTTGCATGCTAACTCTTCTAGTTCTAGTTCTATCTAGACCTAGAGGGAGACTTAGGGTCTCGGCACATTGATCTTGAATGATAATGAATTAGGGTTTAACCCCGGGGTCGTGGGGTCTTCTTATATAGCCCTCGGCGATGAACAGGGACCCTTGGATCAAACCGACCTTCAATAACGGTATAGATGCAACTTCAATGTCGGTGGTAAACCGACCTAGGAAGATGAGGCCCCGACGGGGGTGGGACCCACCGGGCGGTCGCCATGAATTGCCCCTCCCGGCCTCCGGGGTCCTGTGGCACAAACCGTGTCAGGTTTCTCCCCGGTGTCTTCTCCGGTATCTTCTAGAGTGTTTTAGTCCACATTTTTGGGTTGAGTTACTTCACGGTTAAGTCTTGTCATCGTATGGGATGTAAACTCTTAGTTTTCTCACCGTTCTTATCTGCTTTTATCTGCTCAAGTCCCTCGCAAAGTCATGGAATACCAAAACTCGTGGAAATATGTTAGTTAGACCCCTAGACTTATGTTGATATTCATTTTTATGCCCTTATTCCATGTTTAATTGACTAGTAATTCTAAGGCAGAAGAGCCGTTTCTCTCATAATATGTGATATTTTTTACAAGGCAAAGAGGGACACTATGCCTTCTTCTCTCACCTATATCTAAGGCCATCTGAGCTCAGGTGGAGAGAAAAAACTACATTTACTTGTAATACTAAGCATATATTGTAAATTCAAGCAATGGATCCAAAGTCACGCAGTCACACTCATCAAGTGGTGCATGTGTATATGGTGGAAAGAATACAGTAGGAATATAAAAGTGGAATGAATGAGGGGAGAAAGCCTAATTTACTTGTTCTGAGGAATCATCTCTTGGAATCTGAAACTTTGTGAGAACTAAAGCGATTCTTTCTCTTTCTTTTTTTATGAAGAGGCTTAGTATCTAAGTACCATTGTTTTCAGCTTATTACTTTGTCCATTTTTTTTAACTCTCTCTTTATTCTTTTCTTTTCTTAGGGAGTAGGCTCTATCACTTAGGACACTTGTCTATTTTTCTTATCTCCTCTATTCTATTATATATATTTTTAAAATACAACCCAAATCTCTTTTTGTAATGACTTTTGAGTATGTATTGTTAAGGTGGAGTTTCCTCTGCAAGACATTGCCAGGAAATAGATGAGTAGATGGGTATGGGAATATTTTTTGCTGTTTCCTCTCTCCCAGGATAGAAGCAGAACATTTTTTGGTGGCTAGAGTGAGGATAGTGGTGTATATATAATTTGTGTGATATATGGTGGATGCGCATCTGTAGGTGGAAATAGCATGGCAAGTGAATGGAGTCGAGGAGGTAGTTAAGATGATGGGAGTGTAAGGATCAGCGTGATAAGTTTCTAAGGGCTGTAAATAAAGATTGAACAAACTCAATGCAAAGCAAAACAGCCTATATATATATGCCAAAAGGGTTTTCCTAATCTGGAGCATGTATATATGGCTGTGGTAGAGGTTCAACACTCTATCACACAGAACTTATCATGTGCACTTTTAAAGTTTCAAAATAAATCTCCGTGAAATCTAATATCACTAGGAGAAGATGAATAGCAACCGACTCTGCATCATGTCCAAATTACCTAGACTTTTAGAGTAGCAAGACTCATATATCATATCCAATAATTACCTAGACTTTAGAGCAAATAATTTGCAACCCACAGGTTTCTGGTGTGTGTTCAAAGTAAGTCTCCAAGTCAAAAACAGTTTTGCATTTAAGGCTCAAGAGAGAAATTAAGCTTGAAAGCTACAATCGGGGTGCTGAATTTCGACGAGCAACTATTATCATTTCCATGCATGAGATTTAGCTTCCAGATCATTTGGTGGAAAAGAGAACCGTACACACTCCTATTTATTTATTCCCAAACTCTAGCAAAAGACTTTTAAACGACTAGACTTTATAAAACTACAATAGACTCCTAGCAAACTCCTCAGCAAAACCAAGCAACTAAATATTTAGCTAATAATAATAATACTATATAATAGAGATATTGAGATAACCCAAAAGTTTCCCCAAGCCGGATTGAAGTGTAAGGTCATTGGTAATGAGGAAGTTGAGGTAGATGGCGATGATGTAAATGACCCATCATGTTCTCTCCCTTGCATCTGCTGACCTAAATAGACAACAAAAAGCTAGTGAACTGATTAAGACATTGAAGTTAGCCACATTAGCTTCACATGTGCCTAGATGGATCATAATTATTCTAAGTAAAACTTCAGAAAATATTTTTAGAGTTTTATAAATTTATATGCATACAAAGAATTATGATGCAAATGCAACCAGATGAATGAATAATTATTTTTATGTTACCATTTGGTGAATATCCTTATGGGTTATCACACCACAAGATTATTCACATGGGGCTTAGAATTTTCAATGCAATGTTAATGCAGAAATTAAATATGCTATAGGAAAATGATTATGCAAAGAAGTAATATAATGCAAGCTGCAGAAAAATAAATATGATTGGTGTAATAATACTAGAAATTAAATATGTGGATAATCTCATCGAATACCTTTCGCTTAGGGTTCAATGCTTTAAGTCCTTGAACCGCATCACTACTTCTACCTTTGTTACCTTTTGAGTGTATCACTGAACTTGGTAATGTCACCCATGTTCTTTGCTGGTCCAACATTTAATTAGAATTTGATATAGCGCTTGCGTTTGTTTTGTGTGCACGTTTGTGGGTTCAGGACATTCTCTTTGTAGAATTTGAGAGAGTGAAGGCTCCTCCATATTTTGCCCTTCAAAGTGTGTCCCGCGGCAAAGACAAGTGCATCGTATACAGGCCCTGTTGGTGGGAAAACACCAACAGAACCAAAAAGTTCATTCTTCTCTCAAAACCCCAGGCACATCAAACAAGATAAAGCACGTTTATGTGTTTCAGATCATACCGCGATAAGATCTAAGATGGAACATGAATGTTGCAATACAATTGCTGGTATGATTAGGACTATGAGATCAAGAAGGTGGTGTTAGAACTACAACAAAACAAAACATGTTGAGCTAATAAAGCAAGTGTTACCTTCTTAACATGTTTGGTTCTTTATTTTATGAACATGTTATAATTAAGGAAAGCTTTATTTAATGATACCACCTCAAGATGTTACCTTATTATGATTACGGCAATTGTAGCAACTTGTGGTGGTGCTTTTTCTTTTTTGCTTAAAGCTTTCTTGACTTGGCCCCTTGCGTAGTTTTTCCTAACTTGTCTTCTTTCTTTATTCATAAGGTTCTTCTGTGTACGAGCGTGTCCCTTGTGAAAGGCTTGTTGTATCTTGCTTCTTCTTCCTTGTATGTGTGAGTTCATATCTCAGACCCCCCAAGCTTATTTTGAGAGTTTTCTTGTCTTTTCATGGGGTTAAATAGTCCAACAAAATATACCAATGTCTACACAAGCAATTTTTTAGTTCAGTTGGTAAATCCAAACTAGACTCATGTCTAATTCACTAAGAAAGGCGTTCTAACCTAAGCACCATGTGCTTAATTTAAAAAGCCTTGAAACACCATAGCAAAGATTCCCAAACCAAAGCATTACTTTTGGTAGACAAGAGCAGTATGAAAGCATTATAGGATTGACTCAAAATGAGATGAAAAGCATGACATTATTGCTTAGCAGGATTGAGTATGTTCCCGCAGTAAAGTCAACCAAGATAGTATAGCAACGTGACAACAAGAAAATTCTATGCATGTGATTTCATGTTGCACGATTGGTTGACATACCTTACATTATAGTTATCTCGTTCTTTTCTTGTCGACCTCTAAATAGTAAGTTAGCAACAAAATACCCGAAGGAATATTTTACTTATATTCTAGTTTATTTTCACATAAAATATATAAAGCGCAAGGTAAACACTCATGTTATTTCTCAAGAAGTGCTTGTTTAAGGACAAAGCAAGCTCGCCCTTTGGAAACCTATTGAATTAAGATTCATGATGATGAAGTGGTTTCCCCTTCCACATCAATCTACCTCAAGATTTTATGCTAACGAGACTTTGTAGAATATTTATTATAGATATATGCATCTACAACCACCCTTTCAAAATCGGCAAGAGGAGAAAGAATGAGGGGTGGGATAAAGTGATAGAGAGACTAGGTGGTTCGTGAAGTTGGATCATGTGAATATGGACTAGATGAAATGTCTTCCGCGAAGTACCATGTCACCATGTTATCTTCCTTTTCAAAACTCCAAGGTGAATCTATCATGGTTATGTCTAAGGGAATCCCTTGGGTTTGTGTTCTCGGTCGATAATGTCTAAGATGTCATCCATACAATCAATGGTTGTGGTACATAGGTTAATACTACTCTGCCATTGTTGTGGGTCTTCTTGGTGGTCTTGAGGATCTATGCTTAGGGTTGTTGTGGTAAATTTGTGGATCAATTAATTTCAAAGAAGGAAGCATATGATTCATCGACAAGGATGGGTTTAGAGATGGGTTCTAATAAATCATCTTGTCTAGGCATAGAATGGGAGATGATAAGATTGTCTTCTAGATAGCTTTTGTTTCTTCTATGGCATGAGATTCTACATGTCATCCTTTTGGGTTCTTCCCAATGTCCTTGAAAGAATAAGCATATTCATTAAGACTTCTCTAAAAGAAGAATCAATTATAGTCACTTGAGATCTCTTATAAGCAATATTCAATAAGAGACTTCTCAAAAGAACTGAATTGTGGTCACTTAGAGTTCTTGTATGGATGTGAGAATTTATTATTCTTCCAAAATCACTTCAAGGCTGAAATCATAAGGGTCTCCAAAAGGTGGAATTTCTTCTTCCCTTTGGGGATTTTGGGGATGTTGATGGTTCGTGCATGATAGCTAAGTCTTTGGGATTGAATTCGTTGTGAATTAGCTATCGTGAGTTTCTCTCCTCATCGGAGGGTGATTCTTCTTTTTCGATAGGTGCTCCTAGTGGAGGTGGCATATCCACAAATACATATGTTAAGCGACATTCTTGCTTCTCATCGTGATAAAAAGAAAGGAATGCACCTCCTCCGGCTTTCCTGCCGGTACCCCCCATTCTCTTTATTAAGACCTAGATAAAATGTTGAAGAAGGATTAACCGTAATAATAAGGTTTTGGGCCGTTGTTGATGTGGTCATTAAAACGGTATCCCATGATGAAGAGAGACTCTTCTATTTTGTTTAAAAGCTAGAAGCTCTATATAATGTAAGATGGGCCATACCGTGGAGGTGGGATGGAATATGCGCTGCAAATTTGGACATTAATGTTCCCCAATTCCTTTCACTCTCTCTACGCTCAAATAATACCATCAAGTAGGTTTCTCCTGGCCAAAGAGAACGGAAAGAACTTCTACGTATGCTTATCGGATAAGTACCTTCAAAACGAAGCGAAATCCCCATGATTCCTCAAATTTTTGTAGGTGTGAGTGTAGTTTGCCTCAGCTTTCTCCCCGGTAGAAGGCTATTTCTGAACCATTCTTATATAACCCAAGCCGCGTAGCTCATAGGATCTTTGCTAAGATAGGCTCAAGATTAAGGCCTAAAGCTTCGCTTTTGTGGGTGGGTATATGATATTTATAGATAGTATGGAATCCATAATGAAAAGGAAAAGAAAAGAATAATAATAGAAGAGATAAGAAGATAAAAGAATAAAAGAATATGATAAGGATAAGGTAGATTCTGAAGTCGTAACTCAGCACCGCTTTCTCCGCTAAATCCAGAAATGCCATATTGGCATTTGATAAGCCTAAGGTAAATATTTATAATTTGTATAATCCGCGAAGTTTAATGGATACCGTGAGCACTTCACCCGGAGAGGGTTTATCTAATCCACAGGAAACGGGCAGGAGGAGAGACTACGATCTATTCTTAACCCTGAGTAGCACAAGACGCAGAAGGGTTGAGAGGTGTAGAGAGATTACTAAGGTATTCAGTTCTTTTATCTTGATAAGCCATGATGATATTATTGTTGTCTTTAGGACGCATCTAAAGGAAAGCAGGATCTAAAAGTGCAATCCTCCGCATTAGGGTCCCACGCCCATCATCATTCGGTGGACCCAGCTAACCAATGGTACCGTCACTACCACGAATCCGTACTCTCACACAATGCACTGAATGGGTGCATTCACAAGTCCTCTACTAAGCACCACGCCAAACTTGCTGCTACTCCTCTAATCTATAGGGTCCTGGGCAAGGTACGACAAAGTACTCAAAACAAGAGTTGTGAACAATAAGAACAATAAGAACTAGTACTTACTAGAAGCATAGCGGATTACCGTAGTAATTCCAAGTGTAGGTTAATTTCCAATCAGGCTAAGTATATGAGGGTAAGCAATCGACGTGCTTCCTGCGGTCACCCAAGTCCTTTCCCTCTCTATCTCTGTTCAAAGTATCAATCTGTCGACCCAATCCTCTGGTAATGCTAACTCTTCAGTTCCCAGTTCTATCTAGACTCTAGAGGGAGACTCTGTCTCAAATTTCTATTGATACCTAATGATAATGAATTAGGGTTTCACCCCGTCGTGGGGTCTTTTATATAGCCTCGCCATGAACAGGACCCTGGATCAAACCGAATTTGACAACGGTGTAGATACAACTCAATGTCGGTGGTAAACTCAGCTTTTCATAGAAATCTGGAGGACTCCATTGTGGACCGCCGCTCTCAAGGCCGCCAGATTATTATCGGCGACGCCAAAGGTCCCGTGGGCAATAACAAGCCAATATTCCCCTTCCCGGTGTCTTCTAGAATATTTTGTAGTCCCCTTTTTGGGGTTGGAGAGCTTGCTTCACGGTCAAGTCTCTGTTTACCCATGTGGGATGTAAACCTAGGTTTCTCACCGTTTTGTATCGGCTTTATCATCCTCGCTTAGTCCCCGTAGAAAGTCATAAATCACCAAAGCTCGTGGAATTATATTAGTTAGACCCTCTCAGACTTATGTTGATATTCATTTTAAGCCCTTATTCATGTTTAGTTGACTAGTAATATTATGCTATAACAGGTGTCAACGGCATGCTCTTTATTTATTATTTAATTATGTTTGCTCCCACTTTTGCCCAATTTAGATTGATATGGCTCACGTACATATCTTATCATAGATCTAGTTGTCTTTAGTACTTTCAATGTTTCGCCTTATCATGCTCAATAGATCCATTTATTTGTTTAGCATAGATTTGCCGATCAACGAATTGTCACATGTTCGTGAGGTTCTCGCATGCGTTTAGATCTTGATAGGACCTGTGATCATCCCGATGGATACTGCAGTCTTTGGGTTACTCTTGCCGTAGCATCACGGTGGACTAGAGATCGAGCTTCTTAATCGACAGGTTTTTATGCGTGAGTTCTTCCTTCTTCATGGACTCCGATTAAACGCGTGCTTGCTAGCACCCAGTTATGCTCTTACACGCAATGAGTATTTATAGATTACATGGCTTAGATATATGCATGCGCTTTTAGCTTACCATGACTAGATTGTGTCAGCTGCGGATTGGTCGCTATGACAGTGTGGTTTGATCTATACAAGTCCTTATCATGCGATGGAATTAGCTTGTTAAGGGTTTAAGCCAGGCGGGTTTAGGAAAGCTAGGCGTCGCGCGCGAACTAGTTGGATGAAACCTATGCATGTGTTATGCATTTAGATTAGATTTATATTTATGATTTACAGCTTCTTTTATCTACCATGTTGTCAATTCATTCGCATCCATGCAAATGAGCTTTTGCGATATCATATCGATGACCTCGATGATCGATTTGCTGTTCAAACATGTCTTCCTATGTTCATTCGCAGTCAGCAGTGCGCTGCGGTATTATCGTACATGCTATGCCAAATGCATTTCATAAACTGCTAGACGTGAATAGCCGCTGGCTATAGCTATATGTCATTAGACGCTTCAGAGCCGCACATCAGCGGAACTCCGCTCATGGTCCATCTCGAGCACGCGTTCCACGATCTCACGCTTTGTCTCCCTTGTCAATTTACTGAGGTCAAATTGACCGCACGACTTGCCGGCTCCAGGCATGCGCACGCGCACCCAAGTAAAGCTAGCTACTCGGCATTGTCGCTGTGAGCGACAAGAGGCACTTTTGTGTCAGCACACACTTTTGCTGGCGCCATCGGTGGGACAAACGTCAAGGTCTGAATCAAGATGCGGACGCATGCGGACAAGGAGCAACCCTTTTCACAGGTCTCCATTGAAGACTTGCCGGTGAGTGGAACACAAAAGTACAGGGATGAATCCGGCTGCCTTCATGGCGAAGTGTCTGGCCCTTTTCCAGCGAGGTAGTGCGGTTCTCGAGAAAAGGGATCTACCAAAGGTGCTACATGTAAGTGCAATCAAGCTCTAAGTGGGTTTTGGCGTTGATGACCACAATTAAGGGGACTAATATTTGAAGGTTGTAGTGCGGGGGCATTGCATCACAGCAAGGATGATATTTCCGCTCCTTGGCAGCTCTGGGCATCTTCTCGATGAACTCTTTTGTGTCTTCAGTACATAGTTGGCGTAAGAGAATCCGACTTTGCCGATTTTCGCTTGTGTACGAGAATACTTCGGTGTGGCGAGCATAGGGTGATGCATGACATTTCTCAATGATTTGCATCCCTCTTCCCCGCTGGTACGCATCTTCTCAGAGCAAAGCCATCACCACATACTCAGTATAGGTATGGTTCGTCCCAAAAGGTGTCATCGGCTTTCTACTTGCGACTTCCGCTTGTCCTCTCCGGGTGGTACATATCCGCAACCATAAAGTTGACAATGTTTGCATACCATGGATTGAGTCCGAGCACCTTTAGTAGCATGTAAGACGCCGCATGTAGTCATTGATCGGTGGTTCCTCGCATATTAGTGACACGCATACGCGACAAATGATCTGCAACGATATTTTCTACTCCTTTCTATCTTTTATTTCTAGATCGAATTCTTGGAGTAAAAAGAATCCAGATGATCAAATGAGGTTTCACGTCTTTCTTAGTGGCGGATACTTAAGAGCGAGAAGCTTATTTTTGGGCTCCTCCGGCTCTGCGTGCTCTGATGGAGGGCGAGAACCAGCGAGCCCTGCCATCTGAACTGTTGCATTTCTTAAGCGCAATCACTAGAAACAGGTTTAGAACCCATCTCTAATAATGGCGCCCGAAATGCGTCGTTGACATTCTAAGTGAAACCACCATGTCGGTGATAACGCTAGGTACATCAACGGTGATAGATCTTGCCAAATAAGATATTCATCCGCAGCGCCGGATCTATCATTGTAGCATTTCACCGGGAGATTTTTCGAGGTATCGTTATTTATATTTTCCCAAAGGAAGGCATGGTGGAAAAGGATCTAATAGAGACATGAACAAGATAACATGACGTGTAATGGATAAAGGGGGAGGTAAAGGGATAACTTGACACACTCACTCAAGCCAAACTCAAGGATAAAGATAAATAAAAAAAAAAAAGGAATAAAGAAAGTCTAAGTGGAGCATCTGATTCTAGTCATGGGGCGTGCATAGAACCGTTATTGATAGTCGGGCAACACGCATGAGTAGGAGGTCGGAGCTGAGAATGAAATGGACGGGGAGACCTTCCCGGAGCATACGCCCAATAAAAGGCACTTTAGACTCCTACACAACATACTGAGTGGGGGATTTCAAGGGGCGGTCAAGGCTTGTCACGACCCGGCCCGCCTACCCCCTCAACCGTGGCATGCCGTCATATTCGAAGGATACGGCATCCAGGACACCACGTCCGCATACTAGGACACTACTCTTGTCCCCATGGGCCCCCCTTTTCTTGGCGGAGGCGTAGGACAACGAGCAAACCCGAAGGAACAACGAACCGCCACCTCGGCTCAATCCAGGCATTACTCAATTATATTGCATGAATGGTTTAAGCATAAAAAGTTCTATATGACGAATCACAACATAGAAACTATAGACTAGTTCATGTGTCATGATCATGTCAAGAACAACATGTTAGATCATAGGATAAATCATGAGGTATAGAAATAACATGAAGACTCTAATCTAATGCATAACCAAGATAAGATAAGAGCAAGGCTTTGGAAGAATACCATAGAAAGATTTATTCTCGGAATCCATCTTCCAAGGAGCCAAGCCCTCCTTGGTAGCTTTTGCCTAGCTCCACATCTAAACTACTAATCCTACTAGGAGGAGGAAGAAGAAGAAGTGGAGAGGAGAGAGTAGCTCTCTTGTGAGGTGTGTATATAATGAGGGGGGAGAGGGCCTCCTTTTATAGGTAGAGGAGAGGGGGCTCATTGGAAAATGTCCCTCCCATATGGAAGGAGCCAAACCGACCTTGGTACACCTGCCTAATTTGCTAAACCGACCAACCAACGTCGAAGCGCCGATTATGGAAGGTAACAAACCACCTCCCCTCGCTATGCTCGAACCGCCTCAGCGGTCGCGGCGCCGCACCCAGTGGTGCTTGCGCACCTGCTTTGGGCCCCGCCTCGCTCGGGCCGGCAAGGCTGGCGTGTGTGGGCTTGAAAAGTTGTGTGGCGGTGTTTGCTCGGCCTGGTTACGCGTGTTTGGTCCATTTCTCCCTTGGGTTTGATGTTCTTCGGGAATGCGCTTTCCGGGGAGACACCTTTTGGTACATTTTTCCACTTGTTTCTTATATAAATCTGCACAATAATAATTTGGACACTACAAGTGGAATTATGTCAATAATAAATGTATATGTGTGTAGTAAGGTATAGTTTCAACCCCTTATTGGTAGAATGTTGACGTTAAAAATGTGTAGTTAGTGACCGTCAACAAGGCCCTTACAAACTCTCGAGTTTATGAAACTACAAAAAGAGATTTATAAGATTTGTGAACAATAATGTCACTAGCACTATGTCGTATGGGGAATCAAACCAAAATAAGGATTGTAGATCTTGCTAAGTTATTAAACTCTCAAGTTAAAACTCTTTGATTATTGACTTTGTCTTAATCTTTGGGAAAAACTAGGTCTCAAATTCAAAACCCTTGAAAACTGAAATTTAAATGTTTTAAGTGGCCTCGGATATACAAAGTTACAAACCACCAAAGATCTGGTGTGTGTAGTTATCAATTATCCATGACACTTTGTAGTTTACAAATTTTTTGATTTGAGATCCATCTTGTCATGGAAAAACATGTGTAGTTTGAAACCATTTATGTTTAGGTCGGTCTCAATGGGCACAGGGTTTCATGTCCGCAGTTTCCAACACATTCGATTTTAGAAAGCAGATGCGAAGTGATTAATGGGGATGAAACTCTCTCTACTCCCATTAAACTCTTATATCATCACTCTCAATATTAATATGGTGCCACATTAGCCTAATTAATGCCCTTGTAGTCAATGGTAGGGCCGGTCTAGTGGGTTGGTACCCACTAGGGTTCAAATAATCCCGGTGCTTTCGCACCTTTTCTTGAATTTTCCCGGGATTTACCGACATTATGCATTAAGTGGTAGCGGCGTTCACCGTCGACAACGAGGCGCCTATGGTGCTCGCACCTTTCTTGAGATTTTCCCGGATTTCCGACATTATGCATTAAGTGGTAGCGGCGTTCACATCGACAACGGGCGCCTATGGTGACCGAGAATCTCGGATCGTCGGCTGCCCAATCCGCCGGAGGTGCTCATAGGGGTAGGGATTGCGTGCGTGCGTTCATAGGGGTGAGTGTGCGTGCGTATTGTGGCGTCGAAAGTTACAACTTGTGTAATTTTTTAAAAAAAACTCATATGAAACTCAAATGAGACTAGACTTACTGAGGACGCGCACTAGGATAGGGCGTCTGCCCATTTCCTTCGCCGCGTTCAGCCTTGTGGTTTTATGTCCGACGATCGACCTCCCGCCCGAGCACCGGCCAGCGCTCATAAAATCCCACGTCTCCGTGTGCGGGCTACGCACCCGCATTATTCTGTTCACCCATTCCAAAAAAACCCCGCCCGCTCGAGTTTCCAAAGAAAAAACCCGCCCGGCTCGAGTTTCTAGCAAAAAAGCCCCCACCCCCCGCCACCGCCGCCGTGCCATGGAAAACCTTCGAGCACTTGCTTGTGGAGCTTGCGATGCGCGGCGTCGCCATGCCGCAGCGCATCCTATGGAGGACCTCTTCAACCTCGCGGGTCACGTTCGCGGATGAAAGTGGCGTGCGCGTCCCCTGGTGGGGCGGGCATCCGACTAGGCGGGTCTTTGTCTCGTAGTCTACGGTGGGAGCGCTGTACTACTCGGCCGTATCGCGCGATCTCATCACCAAGTCTTGCCAAGGTCGGCAGCCCGGAGGCGTGCCCGGGGAGGCGGGCATGTGCGCCGTGTTCGTGGAAGGCGCGACACCATCTCACCGCCTCGACAAGGCTGAAACAAGTGGACTCGGGGCATCTGCGGCGGCCCGTCTCACGTTCATGCCCGCCACTCTCTGATGAGAACCGCCCATGCCGATAACGACCTTGCCCGAGAGGTGTTGCGGGAGATTGAGCGCGACACGGTGGCGGCGATGCGGCGCACCACGGAGGAGGACCAGCGACGACCCGCAGTACTTCTGCGAAACGCGAAAGTCTTTGCCGCGACGACTTCGGTGGTGACCCCCTATGGAGGCGGCATCTTCGTCCTCCTCTTGCCCAACCGGTGCATCGCCGAGGCGGGCATCGGTGTAGATGGGGAGACAGTGTACTACTACGGTGCCCGGCCGGAAAACCCGGGATCGTATTGCCGCCCCACTGGGTGTACTGCGGCGGGGACTGTAGGATCCACGGCCGAGTGTAATATGTTACGCGCTTCTTGCGGGGTGGGCATAAGCGGGCTCGATGATGCTCACATGCAATGTATGTTCGAGCAAATTGGTTGCCAAACTTGTTTTGCCTAAGGTCGTGTTTAAATCCCGAAAATTGGCCTTTGTCTTAGATCGACATTTCAAAAGATCCGTCTCATAATGTACATCTAAAGCGTGTAATTATTAGTTATCTAAAGCGTGTAATTATTAGTTATTTTGTTTACCGACATTTCATAATCCATGCATGCGTTGGTACATTTTAACCATTCAATGTGACGGGAATTTTGGGATTTGAAGCCAAATTCGGGTGATCTATAGCGCCGCTATTTTTTTCGTGGGACTATTCGATGGTGTTTTCCTTTTATTTTCTATTGAATTGAAAAATGAAATATTTTTTTAAAAAACAAAAGGAAAGAGTCCTAACGGGCTAGATTGCCACTATGGCCATGCACGGAGAATCGGGACTAGGATCAACGGCGGAGGGCGCTTGGCGCTGCGAATTTAACTCTCCCCTCCCCGGGGCGGCGTATCTGCGTACTATCGGATATACGTATTCGATACCGACAAGGCAAATTAGGCAAGTATTCGGGTAACGTAAGTATATGCGTCAGTCACAGTCCTCGTCCCCAATCGGTGCCGTCTTAGTCGAGAGAGAGCGGGCGGATCTCAACCGAGACGGGCCTAGATACCACGGAGGAGACACGCCGCGCCAAGGTGTGTACGACGCTCTATCAAATGTCGTCGGTAATTGGCGCCGGTCATGTCATCGTAAACGTCATCCGCTCCTAAAAAAAAAAAATCCCATGTCCCACCGCACGGGAGCGCACCCGGCCACCAGTATTATTGCTACTTTGCGCGAGCGCCACGCCACAATTGCTGTTCACCTCCCCACCTCCGCCCATTTCGAGCTTCCAACAAAAAAAGCCCCCCACCCTTGGCTGCCGCGCCATGGAGAACCTTCGGAGACTTGCTTGTGGAGCTTGCGATGCGTGGCGTCGCCATGCACGAGCATCCTATGGAGGACCTCTTCAATCTGCGGGCCACCTGTTCGCGGATGATAAGCGGCGTCTGTGACCCCCTGGTGGGACGGAGCATCCGACTAGGCCGATGTCTGTCTCGGCGGGTCACCGGTGGGGGCCACTATACTGCTCGCGCGCGGTATCGCGCGAGTCTCATCACTGACCTTGCCAAGGTCGGCAGCCGGAGGCGTGCCAAGCGGGCATGTCTGCGGGTGGTCGTGGAAGGCCCCGCGACACCGTCTCGCCGCCTCTCGACAAAGGAAACAAACCGCCGGCTTCGGGGCATGCGCTGCGCCCGTGCGTTCACGCTCTTACGCTCTGACGGGCGAACGCCGCGCCCGATGGCGGCGGTGCCCGAGATGTGTTGCGGAGATCGGCGCGACTTCGGCGCGACGGCGCCTCGGCGGGGGCGAACATGACCCCCGATGTACGGTACACCTCATCGTACCGCGGTGTTCGAGCATGTCATCATGATTACGATTCTACGCACCCGTGCTTGAAAAACGAGTGCGTAGGATGGTGTGTAGATGACACCTGCGGAGGATGGACGGAACGACAAGTTTTTATATTTTCCAAAAAGTTTTGACCAAAACCTTTTTCCAACAATACTACGGGGGACTCGCGCGGCCGGCGAGGCGAGAGCGGAGACGGCCGTGGCAACGTGAACGCTTCGGTTCCTTGTCGCGGTAAGTCGGATTAATTATAGACGCGAGAGAGAGAAAATGGCCCTTAGGCCCCACAATTTGAAATATGTAAAAAATGTTTTTACACCAACTGAGAAACCAAAAATCTAAATTAAATTCCGATTGCTACACCATTAAATTTGTTTCAATTAATTCTTCAAAACAAGATATCACATGGATATACGTGCGTATTTAGATAAAATTACAAGTGGGCCCACACGATGGTAGTTTTTTGACTAGGAACACGATGGTAGTTGGGATAGAGTAGAGGACAAACTTTTTTCGAGGCCAAATTCCTAATTCTCCCATAGTCCTAGTACCTCCAAACAATGTTTGAAAATTTCGAAATAGACACAAGTTCTGATGCGCCCTTTTACATTAACGGTGGGACCATGGTGTCCGCGCATCGAACACTCTACGATTTGCCACCTCGGATTCCTTTATAGTGCTACTATGGGCGAGTTTTCTCTCGCGACCTCTCGTCTCTTCCTTCTCCCATACACCTCTTCTCATCTTGTACTAGTAGTACTCTTCTCACCTCTTCTCCATCCCGACTTTCCAAACTCATCTCAAGCAAACAAGAGTAGAGAGCGGTCCGACCACGGGGGGACTACCTCGCCCGCCTTCGTCTCCATCTGGGCGGGTGGACCTCTTTATCACATCCATGCAATTTGGATATGTTTTTTCATGTGGTTCTAGAAACGGCAAATAGAAGTTTTTTTCTCTTTTTGGTGGTTGTAGATCCGGGGTCCGTCGCGGGAAGCACATCTTCTTTTCTTTTTGGTGGTTGCGGATCCGGGGTCCGTCGCGGAAGCACATCTTCTTTTCTTTTTTGATGGTTGCGAGATCGGGGTTCGTCGCGAAGCACATCTTATTGGGTAAGCACCGAAATCTAGATTGTAAAGTGCATTATCCTTTCTTTTTGAAGGTTTTTTGAATGGCTCTAAAAGGTTTTGTTTTTGTCACATATATCATGTGTGACTCGTGCTATCTATAAGCTTGTACAACATTGCTCAATAATTTTGTTGCCTTATACCTTTTCCCCGATTCATCCTAGGACACGAGGTACAAACACAAAGACCTACGCGGATAACAAACAAAGCAATATCGAAAAGCCTTTCTCGTATTGAGATGACAAACAAAAGCGATATCGAATGTTGTACGGATATTGAAGGTATGCAAGGCGTTGATATCTACTCAATGGTGCACTTCTTCATGCATGTAAACAACTATGTACTATCTTCTTGGGTGAGCACCGAAATCTAGATTGTAAAGTGCATTATCCTTCCTTTTTGAAGGTTTTTTGAATGGCTCTAAAAAGGTTTTGTTTTGTCTTGCATATCTGTGTGTCTCATGCTATAGCTTGTACGACATTGCTCAATAATTTTGTTGTCTTAAATACTTTTTTCCGATTGATCCTAGGTACAAACCCAAAGACCCACGGGAGATTATAAAAGGATGGGAGGCATGAAAAGCACATCACGGTTCTTTGTGCTCTGTTCGAGATTGGCAACCACAACGGCGTGGTCCTTTTTGATATTTGCAACCACCTCTGCCTTTGCCATCTGCGGCTCCTCGGGCTGGCCTCGGCCTATTTTGCCTTTTTGAGCTCATCATTTAGCGGGGCTACTCCTTGAGTTGCACAACCGGCCCTATTTGGATCAAGAGGATTCTAAAATCCTTGAGAAAAAAAAAGTGTAGCTTCCAAACATACCCTAGATTCTAGAATCGATGGTCGATTGTAAAAATCGAGAATCAGCCCAAGAGAAGATTTTACCTGATTTTGCCCATCCACATGTCTATAACCATAAAATTTGTTTCTAGAATCCGGTATCCAAACACAACATTCGATTTTATCTAAAATCTAGATTCTAGAAATCTAGCTAAAATCAAGATTTTGAGAATCCAAAAAAATCGATCCAAACAGGGGCCATCCTCATGTTGCGCCTTGGCCGCGCAATTGCTGCTTTTGATGCGCAATGTCGGCTTCATCTTTGGGCCTTAGCCGCGCCCTCCTACTCATCTACGTTCTTTGGAGTAATTTGAAGATAATAAATCTTGCGTTCTAGGCCCAAGGTGTGGTGCGCTCCAAGTGAATAGTAGCTTGATCTCTACCTTGACGTGCACATTAGGGATATGCATCCCATGATATGAGTATTGTTGATCTTTATGAGCATCCATTGTGTGTGACCAAGCATATTACGACCTATGTTGCTTGTAAACTCGCGTGTCATATCTTGTACATTGTGGAGAGTTTACAATGGATGGAACTTCTACTCATGTGTCAAATTTGATTGTGTGAACGTCTAGCTTGTCATATTTTTCTTTTGTCATATTTAAAAAATTGAGATCTTGACTCCATAAGACTAATGACGAGAACTTGTTTGTTTATTGTGGCACTCATTTTACCACGGTTGATAGTGCGGTTTTATGGTTTATTGAAACTTTGCTCTCAAGATGAACGTTTGTGGTTTCGAATCATTTCTTTGTGTACACATCCGTAGTGATTACTTTGGTTGTGTGAAGGCTAGTGTTGTCAATGCATTACGTATTAATGCGGATTGAGCTTTATCATGGCAATGAAGCAAAGACTGGAATGGAAGGGTCATTCGAGAAGGTTTTTTTTGGTGATCGATCTTATCTTTGTCTTGACTTACTTTTGGTGATGATGTACTATCTAGCTAAGCTAGTATTAAAACTATGTGATGATCGATGCAAACTCGATAAACGCTTGCTCAATTTGATAAAATATGTGATGCTAGTAGCTTGTTCGTACAAATTGTTGACCACACATACATATGCTTCAGGCCCGTCTTTGGATATAGGCGGCGTAAAATACGTATATATTATTATATTGAACTTGTTGCCCGTGGGACCATCTTATGCGTAATGCATCCCAACTCCACTCCGCTCTGCGTGGGAGTGGGCGAACAATACCGACGGCGGTTGTGAACAATTCGGTGCACAGGCCAACTTGGTACGTGAATTTTCAGCCCGAGGCTCAAGGCTTGCTTAAGAATCGACGACCTTAGCGGTCCGATCAAATCCGGACGGCCACGGTTCACCCGATGTTGCAAAAATATCGCCGCCACCGCCCGGCTTCCTGCCGCGAGAAACCTAGTACTTTGTACTACTTTTAGCTGTCAAGAAAGAAACGCCGCGCCGCGGTTTCATAAATAGATAGATCGATATGAAGAAACCTAGGTTACGCCCGAAAATGGCGAGTCATCCCGCCGGATCCATCAAAACCGACTTCAAACCACGCCCGCTAGCTCCGCTCCTACCAATCGACAATGGCGCCAGGGGATGCAAAATATTATCTACCGGTGGCGCCCCTATGGCGGGACTCTCCGCTCAACCTGCGACGGCGACATCAAGCTCATCAAGCGCAAGCGCAAGCGCCGGCCTATATATTTTACGTCGTGCGGATCGTATCTCGGATCATCTCCGATCATTCGGGTCCTTTCCGCCCGGTTGTCCCTTGGTTGGCAAAGAATAGACGACATCTATCGAGCATCTACTGTGCCGCTTCAATCCCCTAAATCGATTGTGGCGTCCGCCTCCTCGAGGCCGACCCGCTTACATCTAACGACTCTCTAAGGATCAAGACTTCCCTCACGGACCAACAACGGTCTTTTAACGCACTTTGTCCTCACTCATGCACACCGGGAAAGACTTTCCGATTTGTCACCATCGCTCCAAGCCAAGCACGCTTAACTTTGGAGTTTTTATCGATCGGGCTTCGGGAAAAGAAGTTGCAACTTGTTGGTATGAGTATTCTATCAACCTTATTAAGCCCCTGGGCCGGGTGTCACATACTCACCCCCTTAGGAGACCGGCGTCCTCGTCGGTCAACCCCAGTCGAGGAATGTCCCCTCTTGGCCCGCACGTCCGTGTGTACGGTGCCGGCGCATGTGCCATCTTTGTGTGACCACGCCGGGTCCACACCGGCCATGCGCACCATGCTGCGCGCAAGAATCGACACACGCGCCCGTGAAACCGCCAAAAGGTCGGCTTTGATACCATTTGTAGCGTCCCGCCTCCTCGAGGCCGAGCCCCGCTTACATCGGCGGCTCTCTAAGGATCAAGACTTCCCTCACGGACCAACACCGGTCTTTTCTGCGCACTTTATCCTCACTCATGCACACCCGGGAAAGACTTCCCGGTCGGTCACCCCATCGCCCGAGCCAAGCACGCTTAACTTTGGAGTTTTATCGATTCAGGGCTTCCGGAAAAGAAGTTACAACTTGTTGGTATGAGTATTCTATCAACCTTATTAAGCCCCGGGCCGGGTGTCACTAATCGATAGCCTTGAGCATCTCGAGCTTTGGAAACGCATTCACATATCGGTGCGGGCCCGCCGCCCAATTTCATTATCCTCCTCCCTTTGCGCTCTCACCATCGCGGATGATAGACTGGACCTAGACTACACCATGAGTTCGCCAAGTTTCCCCGGTCTTGATTTAGATAGTTTACATTTCGCCAATATGAAAGAGCTTACCATCCAAATGATGGCTATCGGGGACAAAATGCTCCATACGCTTCTCTCCAAATGCCCTATACTACGTAGTTTGGTACTGTCGGAAATGTCGGACTTTCTTGCATCCGCATAACTAATTGTACACTTAGGTCGCCCTCGGTCTTTCCGACGAAAGATTTATCTAAGTCCGAGCAAATTCTGAAAAGAAGTGGTGATTGAGGATGCTCCTCTTTTTAGAAAAGCTATTCATTGAACGCCACCATTACTCGCCCCCCCATTCTAATATTGTGCCCCGATCTCGACTAAACGTTCGCATCCAAATGGCTCCAAAGCTTCAGTTCTTGGGGCCCCTCGACCGGCCCTACGACATTCGAGTTTGGTATTTGTAAGGTGTGTAGTTTGTAAGTTCACCATGCTTTGTTACTTGATTTACTTTATTATTTATACATTATGTCAAGATACATTATAACCAAAGTTTTGTTTTGCGATGTCTATACCTCCATGTCCGATGGGAACTATTAAAGTTTTGGTTGTGTGCATGCCATCTCCTGACATTAATGATATTGTTAGTCTTCTCAATTGTTTCCCCGCCTACAAAAGCTCTATGTGAAGGTAACTAACATTTGGATAAAAAATTTATATGTACCTTACATTCCACATTTAGTTTCTAGCTTATATTGCTTGATGAGATTTTTTTACACGCTCAAATGTAGCCGATATTTCTTGATATTTATGAATTGAATTTGTTTATGTGTAATCCGAATTATGTCTAAATAAAAGTTCATTTAGTCAAATTGTGCAATCGTTGTCACTACGTTTTGCGGTGTTTAGCTCCGCACATTTTTGTTTGTTTCATTTGCGTGTCTCTTTGAAGGCCGGTCAAAAGGGTGAAGTACCATTATGCCCTTGATCATCTTGATTGTCTTCAAAGCCACCTTAAGAAATCGGTAATCTTGTTAGATTACAAGGGCAGGAAGAGAGATGTGGAATTTGTCAACTTCTTTATTGAAAACGCCAAAGTTACGGAGAAAATAGAATTTCGGATAGGGCATGACAAATGCGATTGTGAATATGTGGATGGACGGTTAAGCGGCGAAACTAATGTTTAGCGCCCATGGACATAAAAGTAACATTTTTGCCTTGTGCGGTCTCTTCCTTGACTTTGTGCACATCGGGGATATGCATGATAGGAGTATTGTTGATCTTTATGAGCATGCGTTGTGTGTGACCGAGCATTACGACCCACATGGCTTGTAAAAACTCTTTTGTGTCGTATTTTGTACATTGTCCGAGTTTACAATGGATGGAACTTCTACTCATGAACGTCTAGCTTGTCATCTTTTTCTTTTGTCATATTTTAATAATTGAGATGCTGACTTCATAAGACTAATGACGTAACTTGTTTGTTTACTCGGGCACTCATTTGCATGGTTGATAGTGCGCTTTTATGGTTTATTGAAACTTTGCTTTGTCAAGATGATTGCTTGTGGTTTGGAACTGATTTCTTTGTGTACACATCCGTAGTGATTACTTTGGTTGTGTGAAGGCTAGTGTTGTCAATGCATTCTCGCGTGGTGCGGATTGAGCTTTTTCATGGCAAAGAAGCAAGACTGGAATGGAAGGGTCATTCGAAGGTTTTTTTTCCCCACACTCGAGGACAAGCACCGCAAAAAGCGGAGGCTACCTATGCTGAATTTGCAGATGCTTGTGGATTGGATTACAATGAAATGAAGCAAGGCAGAAAGCCTCGTCTTTGTGAGTTTGTGTATGATTAGGAACAGATTTTGTTGGGCTATCCTTCCACATGGAGGATGAATTTGGAGCCCAACAAAGCAGCCCAAACCAAATGACAAGCCCGGTGCTTGTGCACCGTTGATCTCGGTTGGATTCAACGGTTGAGATTGCTTCTTGGGAAGCATGTATGGGGTAAGGAAAAACCCTAGCCTCCATTCAACGAGAAACTATGCCGCCTCCGGATGCCGTGACGACGTGCTTCACCATTGCGGCTGCCGGAGGACTTGCTCGAAAGCGAAGATCCTCCAGTACCGCATCCAACAGGAGGAACAACTTCCAACTTGGAGCCTCGTCGCGTCTGCCGTAGGTTCCGGCAGTACACGGACAATATATAGCAAATGGCGTAGCAAATCAATCATCAACGGATATAGTCGTCGTCTGTGCGTCCACGCTCCTCCGCCTCCCGCCCCCCCCCCCCCTGCGGTGTGCCGCCACCACCGAGAGAGAGACGGTGTTGAAGTGTGTGGCAACGCATTATATATATAATAATATGTCCCGCGGTGTTATAACCTACGCAGGCGAAAAACAGCCCGGCTCGTTGTACCACAAGAGAACGGGCCTAACATACAGTCCAAATTCAGGCCCAAAGGAAGGGCGGCCACGGAGCGGGCGGAGGCCCGTTCAAAACGGATGCGAGCCCGGCCAAATTGATCCGGTACGCACGCGTGTCAACATCCATCGTCTCTAGCGGGACGGGCGATCGTGAAGACTCGAGACAAATACGGGCGCGTGCACTGCCGGCGTGCTCGCTCAGCGACATGGGTGCAACGCTTTCGGACACCACGGACACACACTGTGGACTACGGGCGGCAAGAACGCATGACTCGTAACATCGCGGCGATTCTGACACAGCGCACCTCGCTGCGTCTGTTCAGCGACATCGTGTCCACAATACCAAAGAAACAGCGACCGCAGACGGTGGCGACAAAACAAGTTTGTAAATGACCGCGCGTCGGTAGCGGTTCACGACATGTACTGCAGACACCTGCTAACACATCTCGTTTGAAACTATACGCTGGCGTCGGTAGTGGCGAGACATGTCTGAACACCTGATAACACAACTCGTCACGAAACTATACGCGCGTCGGTAGGAGCTGCGACATGTACGCACACCGCTAACACAACTCGTCCCGAAAATAAACACGCGTCGGTAGTGGTTGCGACATGTATAGACACCGATAACACAACTCGTCTGAAAATAAACGCCGCGTCGGTAGTGGTTGCGACATGTACGCAGACACCTCCTAACACAACTCGTCCCGAAAATAAACGCGACTTTAATTTAAGTGACCGCTTCTGAGACCCTTGTATGTTCCAAGCGTCGTTATCTGCGGCACGCGCGTGCACGGTGTCAAGCAACACGGACGGTTCGACCACGCCGAAATCGGAATCAACGCACGTCCGTAATACTGCGTAACGGTACAGGGCGGGGTGCTCTTCGAAGGTGTCCGTAAGCAAAACGCGCGTCAATTAGGGTTGCATCCGCGGTCGACGGTCTCGAAAATGCGCGCCCGTGATGAAACGGCGTGTTCGAGATACGTTGAATTTTGCGAGACCGGTTTCAAAAAAAGCGTCTACCGTAGCCGCGTCTGCGCCCAGCCACCAACGAAAAACGTGCGATTAAGAAAACGGGCGCGTTACATGAACACGTGTAATGTAATGACCTCCCTATTATCGACGCCAGACATCTTGTGGGACCATCCGTCGCCTATTGCCGACGCCGCCCCAGCCCGCGGCGTCGAATGTCTCACAACACGACGCTCATTATTAGCGGCGCCTCTGGCGGGCTCAGGGCGGTTATTAGCCTTTTTTACATAGTGTACTGGACACAAGCTTGGACAAAGCTGCGTGACCTGGGTGGCCAAGACGTCGATGCCACAGCGAGGAGGATGCCTGGGCAATGAGGAAAAGTGCTGGTGGAAGACGAAGGGGATACAACGCCCAAAGCTATTGTATCTGACGATCTCTCTCTGAGATGGAAGAACCTTCACGAGAACAACCGAGGTCAAACTCAACAGAGCAATTATTATCGAGTAGTAAATTGGCGAAACAGAGATAAGATTCTTAATAATTTGTGGCGACACAAGGACATTATTAAGACAAAAATTAGGAGATAACTCAGAGAGCCAATGGTTGTGACAGGAAGGGTGGAGCCATTACCAACAATAATAGATGAAGGAGTAGGGTACCGAGGAAGAGAAGTATGTGAAAGAGAGGAGGAGTGAGATGTCATGTGGGAGGTAGCACCTGTGTCGAAGTACCATTCATTCGACATCGGAGGGCTCAACGTAGTAGTGCCGAAGGCGGAGGCGAGGGCGGGCGGGGTCCTGTGAAGGCAGACCGGTCATGGGGCTGTACGGCCAGGCAGCGACCGGCTAGCACCATCGGGGGGGCAACACTGGCCGGGCGGCGGTCTTCGCCGAGAGCCAAGAGCGCTGATCTTCGCTATTCTTTGCTAGACAGCGTCTTCGCTGCCTTGTCGCGTGTCGCCTTCTTCTTTGCGCAGGAGATGGGCGAGCACCGGGATGGGGGCCCCGGTGGTCGCGCCCTCCGCCACATCTGAATCGTGCCCGCCCACGGGTTGTAGACGCCGGGCCGCCGGCGATCGCCGGCTGGGTGGCGAAACTCGCCTTTGGGCTCCGGGTGGGCGCCGCTTCTTGGCCGCCTTCGGCCGGTGGCCTCCTTTGCCGCCGCCCTTTTGTTGCGGCGGTTGTTATTGTTGGAGGACTTGGAGGTGCCGGTCCGTCCCAAGCTCAATGTGGGCGGCGGAGGGCGGCCCCGTGTGGGACGCGGCCGTCAACGCAGCGGGCGAGGGGACTCCCTTGTTCTACGAGGGTGATTTCCTAAGAATGAGGTCGTCATGAGCCTCCGGGGAAGGAGGGGAAAGGCCGAGCTCGACGCAAAGAACGACCCGACGTGGCTGAAGCGCTCGTTGAGGCCCCGAATGACGTTGAGGACGAAGCGTCTTGGTCGGTGACGACCTCGCCAAGAGCCGTCAGTCGCCCGCCATCTTCTTCGCCTTGGCGCAAGCTCGGTGATGGAGAGGTTGCAATGGACGAAGTTGCGAAACCGCGTCTCAAGTGGATGGAGCGGGCCTCAGCATTCTTAGTGAATTGGGACTCGATGGCAAGCCAAGCATGGCGAAGGTGGAGCCTTGCGGAGATAATCTCGCCGAGGTCGCCGGTGAGCGTGGCGACGATCCAGGACACGCGCAGCGCCCCAAATGCCTCTAGAAAGATCCGAGTAATTCGAGATGTGACGATGCGAATCCATCCGACCCGGTCGGGAGAGATGGGACCGGAGCCTCCTCATGAACATGGCCCCAAGAGAACTTGCCGAGGATGAGAAGGAACCGATCCCGCTAGTGGTTGAAGTTATCGGAATCGGCGTTGAGGATGGTGGTGACGTGGTTCCGGATGTTGCCGATAGCAACGGCAGGGAGTGGAGTTGGAGAAGAGCGACCGCCTCGTATTGCGAAAGATGGCGTCACGAGGTCCGGAGGAGGGACGGACGTGTGCCCTAAAACGCCGGATGAAAGGGCGGCAGCGGCAATTCGCCCATTCCGGGTCGTGGGGAGAGTGCCTCCTTCTCGTAGGGGTGGCTGCGTCCACGTTCCTTGGCCGCGGCCGCGACCTCCTCCTCGGCCGCGCGGCGCGGGCGGAGCCGCATCGCGGGCGGCCTCCTTCGCATTGAGTTGCGGTGGCGGGTCTCTGGTCCGTAGGACCATTGGTACGGAGGAGTTGTCCTGGGAACAGGCCCCCCTGGGAGATGCCGGGGGAGTCCCAGGCATCGGCGCGAGCATGGGAAGAGGCCGGCGCACAGGGGCCGCGCGCTGAGCACAGGAAGGTGCCGGCGCACAGAGAGAGGTTGGGCAACGGAAGTTGTCTAACCTAGCGTGATACCATGCAAGAAGGATTAGCCTCGGTAATGACTTGATTGATTCGAGTAAAGAGTGCGATACAAATAGCGTGCATGTAGTATTCTGGCCACCCATGTCGGGTCTCCATGCCTAGAGTTGCTACGCACTCCACACTACAACTGAGGCCCATAGGCACTCCACACTACACCATGCCTGGTCTAACAATAGGCTGTCTAACTGTTCCAAACATAGTATGGCAATATCTGTCACACCCAATTTTAAGAACAAAAGAGGATGTATAAATATCTTATGTGCGCCCTGGAATGTCACACACATAAGGCGACAAATGGATCACATCGACGTAAAGATCACCAAAATCGGATTTAAAACGACGGAGATATGAATTTCTCAAGTTTTTGCATGAATAAAATAATAAATTAAATATGACTACGAAATTTAAAAGTTGGAAAACCTAATCGAACAAGAGCGTAAACACCTAGATTATGGAATTACGAATCCAACACAATTTGAACGGTTTGATTTTGATTTAAAATGAAGAAGATATAGACATTTGAAGATAACGACAAAAGTGTAAATTCTTGAAAACGTATTCGAACTGTTAAAAGTGGAAAACGTATTCGGAACTGTTAAAAAAGTGGAAATACGCTTTCCCATGGGCTTAGCGTAGAATGGGAAATACGCCAAGGACGGGCGGATGGAAGACTTAAATAATTGTAAGGGTGTTTCGAAAAACGGACACCGAAGGGGTATCATGAAATGTGGGCCGCTGAATCTCGGATCAAGGGTCCAGATTAGACCGTCTTAGGCTGCGGTGACGCCAGAGCTGGCCGAGGGTCAAGAAGACGGCGCGCCCATCGCCGGTGAGTGAGTAGAGCTCACGGCCAGTCGCGATTCGACTTTATAGACCATGATTTTCCTGGATTTGATCCAAACGAAAGAGGAGGACGCGAGCTCACCTAGGGCAACGGGAAGCTCCAAGGCAGCTCTACGACGGCTTACGGCTTGATCCGGCGGACGGCGGCAACGCCGCAGTCCGGCGATGATAGATGAGCAAAAACGTTAGGGGAAAAAGGACAAGAACAATGGTAGCGGCGTCGCAAGATCGTTGCGATACCCATCCAGCGTCTTACGACGTCGAAGGGACGGCGATGGTGGTGAATTCGAGCTCGGGCGCAGCTAGGGTCTTCACGGCGGGCGCTGTTTGCTCAAGTCGGGCGACGCGCTTTGTTTAGATGGGAAAAGAAGCGCGCCGGCGCGGTTGGGGCTTGGTCTTTATAGGGCGATGCGCACCGAAAAGAGAAGAGATCCCCCGACGCGTGGAATTTGGATGCGGTGCTCGGCGTCGAGGTGTGTTCGAGTCCGTCGTTGTGGAGTCGGGTTCGACTTCATGTCGAAAGCACGGAGGGGAGGTACCGCCAGCGCGGTCTTTGGCTCGAGCCGGGGCCGGCTTCAGCCGTGGGCCCAAGAGGAGAAGCAACGGCCTTCGGACTAGAGGTAGGAAATGGCTATGCGGGCCAAAGAAAACAAGGCCGGCCCAAGGAGAAAGAAACCACTCGGGCGAGGCAAAGGGAGGAGTGGGCCAACAAGAGAAATGCCCACTCGGGCCGGACAAGGAGGTAGGCCACGCGGGCGGGGCTCAGCCAACAGGCCGAAATGTGTTAGCGGAGAGAAGAGAAATAAACCCTTTTAGTTTATTTGACGTGATTCAAAGCTTTTGAAAACCTTTTTGAAATCACTTTCAATTCAAACAAAACCAGTCATCACAGAGTAAATTATGCAAAGAACATGAATGCGAAGCATGTGTCTAGCCTTATAGTTGCTTTTAATTTCATAAAATTATTTATTTTACTACATTCAATGCATCACATAAATGCAAAATAAATCAATTTGCCTAATTTAAAAAATCATGCAAAATTTCGGATGTTACAAAAAAAGAAAAATGTTTCATTGATAAATGCTTCATTGATAAATGGCTAAGCTAGCTCTGAATTTAAATAGTTGTATATTGATTCACACACTAACAAAGAACCGAGTAGTCCAATTATCTCGATGTGATTAATGGGTGGTCATTCGATTCTTTGCATTATATGTGTACCATAAAAAATTGTGCGATCATATGTACGAGAACAACCCAATACATCGACTCACCTCTCATATGACATCTTTTAACTTCCAAAGCTCAATATGAAACATAAAATGCATAAGTTCGAAAATAAGAGTGGCTTAAGACAAATCACCTCATCTCGCTTTACACTAACACGCAGCAGAGACAACTTCGGCTCGTCCCTCACAAAATAACAACTCCAATGTGGAAGATGAAGCTTTTTCACAATATCATTTAACTACTCTTCTCGCACCCACTTATTGCTTATAGATTTGTTAAAGTGTATCATTTTTTCGAACAAAAATGCAAAGAACATGAGCAATCATACTCTTCTCGTGACCTAATCAGTAAACATACATTTAGTAACACAACCATAGGCTTCACTAGGAATAAACTTCACGTTAGAAACATAATTTTGCAAATTGCTATCGTGCATATTAGACACGGTATATTGATCTCAACCACATCAATACAAGCAAACAAAAAAAAGGGAGCTTTCTAAATGAAAAGTAAATAAAGCATACATAAATGCGATTATCATGGTTTGTGATCATACATTTTTTCTATACAAGATCTCAAGAATTTCAAGCTTGGGATTGAAAATATGGGGGATAAAAAGCCCGATTAGATCTCCTATGGGGAAGGAGAAGTACTGCGGGAGGTGGTGCACCCGTGGGATGAGCACGGTTGGCGTGGCGCCGCCGGGTCCTCATCGGCGGCATGGTGACCTCTAGCGATGCATCGAATCAAAGTTGGAGGAAAACGATGAATGCCTAGATCCATCATTGGGTCGTGTAGATGGTAGATAAGCGACATAGAGAGAACTTGAGGAGAGGCCTTCCTTAGTGCTGGCTCAGTGGCAGCTGCAGATCTCGCACCACCATCGCGTGGAGCCCCATCCTCACTGGATCTGAGAGAGTCCTCTGGCTCTAGCATCCCAGCGCTCTCCTACACATGTCATCCGGGGGGTCGAGGTCCGCCAATCGCCACCGGATCGCTGCGTTCTCCAACCGTATAGGTCCACCACAAAGCATTGCGCTCCCGTGACCACGTGTAAACGCTGCCTAAAAGAGGGTTGGAGCAAGCATCTTGCAACCGAAACACGACACATTATGCTAGTGTTGCACTTGTAGGAGGAACTTGCGCTTATAGTTTTGTTACCTTCCCAAATCCTACTGTTCTATTCTTCCCGCATTGGGTTCCTGCCTGATTTTCTTGTTTTGTATTAGAGCAACTCTAGCAATAGCCGCCAAATCAAGGCCCCCATATTCTATTTGGGAGCCCACCCCCATTTTTGTTGGCCCAAATTTTTGTTGGAGTAGCCCCTAAATGAAGGCCCCCAATCCATATAAGTAGACAATGGCATGTGGGACCCACTTGTCATTCGCTCAATTTTTCCTTCTTCCCCGAAATCCTCCACACGCACGTCTTTGAGCAAAGGGATGTGACGGTTTCGAAAGGCGCTCGCTTGATCCGCCACACGTGCTAGAGCGCCCCCTGGTGTCTGCAAGGGAGGTAGGAGAAGGTCCGCCGGCTGGAGGGAAGGGAGGAAGAGGAGGGGTGGCCATAGACGCCATGGTCAGAGGCACGTGGTCAAGACCACGGCGCTTGTGCTCGCTGATGCACGAAGGGAAGATGCGGTGCCGCGCGCTAGGGAAGCGTGCCCGAGTGGTGAAGGGAGGTGTGGCTGGCCCGCTCGCCGCTGCCGGAGGAGAGGGTGGCGTGCTCGCCGGAGTAAAGGGGTGGTGCGCTCGCGGGAGGGGAGAGGGCCGTGCTCGCCGAAGGAGCCGCCTCCGCTCCTCCGCTTCGCATCGGCCGGTGGTGGAGGGAGGCCGCATGTTTGCCTTCAGAGGGGGGTGACCCAACAAATTTGGGATCTATAGTAGGGACCCCGCTGAGTTGCTCTTACGCTTTGCTACTACATTTCTTCATGTTCTTTAAGAGTGCTTAGTTGTGTTTACCCCTAGTTTCTCGCATCGCGGTGGCTTTATAATTTTTCTCATATTGGCATGTTGTTGTAACTACAAGCGACTTGATATTCATCTTGCAAACAAAGATATCTCATTTTACTACTTTGCACAAGAAGATGAAGAGCTTATCTTGAAGGCTACAAAGGAAAACTTACTCAAACCTATGACAAAGATTTCAACAAAGGTCATAATCGAGTTCAAGCAACCGTATGGAACAGGACTCGATGTCTCTCGCTTTGAGGAATCGAGCTAACTAAGATTGGTGAAGGTGGTGTATTCCCCTTGCTTTCAAAGTGGATGTGGCCGTGCCAAACAATCAAGAATTAGAAGGGGAAGGGGCACATGAGCATGAGGCATCAAATTGTCTGGTTAAATTTGTTGTGCTTGTGAAGAAAGACAATGCTGAATATGGTGTTCGTATTATGCAGCAAGTCTTGTGGGTGAATGGTACTAGATATGTTTTGCGAGAGATATATGGTATTGGCAACACAGCTGATGGGAACAATCATGAGGATGAATCGGGAAAGAATGTGTTATTTGCCTCTCGAGAACCCAAGAGATACAATCGTTCTTCCATGCGGGCATATGGTAAGTCATACTTGAGTTTCCTCTATATATCAAGATCAATTCATAATGCTTTGGGGTTAGGCCTACAAAACTAATTTTAAATGAAAATGTTGCCCCCTCTTGCCCCATTGAAAACTGGACTAGACAAGGAGTAAAAAGAATATAATTATTGGGAGGAAGGAGGAGTGCACTCTCATTTTACTGTTCCCATGTGTAAAATCACAAACTAAACCCTCAGAAACCAAATTTCATGACTTTTTGGTTATGAGGAAAGATTCTTTATGTTCTCTCATTGAAGCAAAAAAAAAAGTGAGAATCAAATATGACTTGTAATATGATATGGGCTACATTTTTTACAATTATTTTCATTCTTCTCTAGATACAATATAGTTTTACTTTTCTCGTGTAGGATGTTGTGCAAAAGTATCTCATTTTGTAGTCAGTGAAATTGATAAAAGGGTTTCAAATGTGAAACTAGTCTAGCTGCAGGGCTCAACTCTAATATTCAAGAGAATAAGTGAATAATGATGTTTTGTGCTTTTTCCAAAGGTGTCTCTGCCGGAGTGTGCTCAACTTCTAAGACTCTGCAGAGCAACAAATGTCCCATATGCAGCAACCTGTTCGGGGCCTTCTTGAGATCGAGGTTGATACAAAATCTGATAATCAAAAGGAGCTCGAAGAGCGAAGATGCCATGAAGAGAGTCTCTGTTTAATATCTAGCAATTTAGCTGTATATATATATACCGCTCGTGAATTAAACTACCTTGTGGAATATGATGAGCATGAAGGATTCAACATTTGTCTCTATAATGTTGTGCTTTCAGCGTCGAACTTTTGGTTGAAAGGCATTTGACATAGCAAAGATGCATGTAATTGCTACTCAGATTGTTCCCTGCTCGTGTATATAATGATCCTGTTTCAACATTTTTTTTGGAAATGGGAATTTTTATTAATTTCAAGAAATTACATCAAGGTGATACAAACATTCCCGGCCTCTCGCCCTTGGGCACACCGCCCTCGGTTCGATGATAGATGTTTTGTGGTCTCGGTAGATAAAATGTAACTTCGGAACTCAAAAGCTACTCATCAAGCATATTTTTTATTGACGACTACGACTTGGGTTATTGTAGGCGAGCTTAGCCACCAAAATTCATTGAGCTTCATGTAAATTCATGCGAGTTTTTGAAGGAAGTTGGTGAGTTTTGCTACACAAAAAATGTACTGTTCGCTTCGCACACCGATCTACCTTGGAACGGTCAACAACCTGAACCATGAAGTGAGGTGAAACAAACAAGATCGCAGACGGACGAAACATATGTTTGTACAAGCTATATCCATATTTATATATACTATATAAAAAAAGAGGCCCCCGTTATTAGTCGAGCAATGTAGCCATCCATTATAATGTATGCCTTTGTGACACGTCAATAGAAATGGTGGTAGGAAGATGAGTTTTTCTAACGTAAAACTAGCATGAGACATGCGAGATATGTATTAATTAAATTAATAGTGTCTCTTCGGTGGGTTTTTCGTTAACACTAAAATTTGGTAAGCCCGGATGACGGGTAGGCGGTTGCAAGATACTAATAAAGGTATTCGCGACAACTCATGCGGTGCCAAGTATTCGGCAAGGCTACAAAGATTCGGGAAGTCGTCGGTGCGGTCGGGAACCCATCACCATTCGGCCGAGTCAAGGATTCGCAAGGCTTCATGCGGTCGGGTTGTCGAGGTGATTCAAGAAGTTGGCTTTGCAATCTTATATCTTGATGATCGGTTTTCAATTGTTCAAACATGTCTTTTATGATCATTCGAAACCGTATATTTGCATGCTTCATTTATGCTTACCGAATGCATCTCTAAACCTATTGGCGTATAGCTTCTATAGCTATATGTCGCCGTAAGTGGCTTCGGGGCCGTACATATGGAACTGTCTTGGTCTCACCAGCACGTTCCTCGCTCTTATGATTTTATCCCTTGTTAGTTTCGTGTCAAACTAACTGCACGCCGGAATCAAGACGCCGGGCACCCGTTTGGAAGCTAGCTCATCCGGCTTGCTTTGTGTGAGGCATAGTTTTGTGCCAACACACTTTTTGGCACACTTTCGGTGTGAGGCACGATGATTGTGCCAATAGTTTCTAGGCCAAATAAGGTAGTGCTCCAAATGTTACTGGCGTGAATCGAAGATCGCACTCGAAACTTGATCTTCGCAACTAGCTCATTCGTTGAACCACTTTTCTTTACAAAAATTCTTGTTTCTCTTCTGGTGGCTGCTAGACCAGCAACTAAGGTGAGCAGGCCTTGCTCACCACTACTCTCTTTCTCCTCCCTGCTCCAGGTAGAAGTTGAGCAGGAGCTCACTTCCCTCTCTTCTCTCATGCACACACACACACTGCTTAGGTTCAGGTTCAGCGTTAGCTGAACTGAACCAGGTCTGGTTGGCTAAAAGATTGAGGCAAATGAACTCTATAGCTTTATTATCTCTTCTCAAACATATACATACAGCTCGAGGCTATCTGAAGCTAGCACAACACTTTCTAGGTTCCTAACTAGCTTATATTAATACAGCTCTAGGCTATCTGAAGCTAGTCACCTTTCCAATCTAATTTTCTAACTTCCTAGCTTATCTTACAAAGGAGCTCAACATGTCCTTATATAGGGCATTGGGTCGGTTCGCTACAGTAGCCGCCATTGCTATAGTAACGGACATTCATATACAGCTCATTGTTACAAAATGCTAGCTAATACTCAATTTCATTTTGACTACTTCTTCCTTTTGCTAAACTCAATTTGCTTTTGACTTGCATCTTTCCAACTCTTACTTGACTTTAATCAATTTTGATCTTTTTCCATCTCAAGAAAATAAATTAATTCCAACATTCTCCTCCTTAATTTGTTTTCTTGAGATATCTTGTCTTTTGCAGCAATTTTCTCTCTCAACAAAATCTCCTGGAAAATTTCCTTCTCCAATCGCACATTTTTCTTTGTTCTTCTCACTGCATGAATTTGCATGCAATTTTTCTTTTGTAACATTGAATATTTCTTTTGGTCTCCAAACTTTTCTCTTCATGACTCCATGAGTGTCCTGTGCTATATATCTTGCTTTGTGAAATGGCCTCCAAACTTTTCTCTTTTTCACCCTAAAGTTATTTTGTCGCATATAACTTACTCTGTGTTTTACAACTTCTTTCACAGCTTGATTTCTCGACTCATCAAACTCCCCCTTACTACTGACCTTAGAGCTAAGGGTACCAATTTACTTTTAGAACCTAAATCTGAACATAAACATGAGTTCATACTTGAACTCAGCCCATTTTGTCTAGGAGAAAAACCTTTCTCCTTGTATTCCATTATTGCAACATTCTTTTCCAGATTGTTGCTTCCGCTAATTTGCAACTCAATCTTGTAAAGCATGTCCGGTGTTCTTCGGACCTTCATTAGTAGCTTTCCATTTCTTTCACAAACATACAACAAGTCTCCATCTAAAACAATTTTGTTGTCTGCCTCCGACAGTTGACCAAGACTAATTATATTACGGCACAACTTAGGTACATAATATACCTCATTTAGAAGTCATTGTTCGCCATTTTTGCACTGGAGCATGATAGGGCCCTTTGCCTGATCTGTACCGTCGATCCATCACCGAACTTGACATGCCCATTGATGCTTTCATCCAGGTCTACAAAGTTTGAATGTTGACCTGTCATATAATTACTTGCACCATTATCAAGATACCATACATTGGACTCTAATGCTTTCTCTTCAATGCATAGTGTTGGTGCAACCTTCTCATCATTGAGTACTAGAAACCCAGACTTATTCTCTTACATCCCGAGGAAGTTCACATACTTCCATGGCAAGGAGTATAGGCTCATCATCATCACTGCCTTTCTCCATGAAGTATGCCTTTTTCTCCTTATCTTCTTGAGATCTACAATATCTTGCAATATGGCCCTTTTTCTTGCATTTGTTGCAAATTTTTGTTTTCCAACATCTCTCTATAGAATGATTGGCTTTTTCACAAATATCACACCATAACTCTGAATTTTCTGTACCACTTGTATCTTGATCTTGCTCAATCTTCTGTGGGGCCTTGCTATGGCACTTGACATTGCCGCCGCGGCCGAAGAAGCCTGCCCCCGCCGCCGCTTTCCCTTCATGCACGCGGTCCACTCCTCCTTTCGGTCAAGAGCAACTTGTCGCTGCCATTCTCCATCTCAAGCAGCATGTCGAGCCGCCCTCCGACCGGTCGGAGTCACCCAACCACGTCCTCTAGAGAGAACTTGTCCAGGTCCGGCGTGTGGTCTCGATGGTGAGGTCCATGTGGTCAGGTTTGGCCGGCCAGCGACGGGAGCGGCTTGCACACAACGTCTTCCTCGTCCACCTTCTTCCCCAAACGTCGCCCGGCTAACTCACCGGTGGCCCGGAGACGGTCGCGAACTCCACGGTCTCACCGTGGTAGAACTTGATGTCATCGAAGTCTTTCCGCAGCTGCTGCGCCTTCGCCCTCTTGGCTCGATCCGAGCTGATGTGGAACGACGCAAGCATGTCCCATGCTTCCTTCACCGTATCCTTGCCCCGATGGCTTCATGGAACTCCGACGGCATGGACGAGTAGGGCCTCCATGGCCAAGACCTCGTCATCCTCGTTGTCGGTGCCCTTCTCCATGACAGATCGAGCTTGCGAGCTCACGAGCTTACACTTCATCGGCACCGACCACTGGTCATAATTAGTGCGGGTGAGCCGCGGCGATCCCGCCCACTCACCTCTCGCACCGTTCGGATCACCACCTCCTCGAAGACCCGAGGCCGCCTCCTTCCCGAACGCCTCGCCTTCTTGCCACCGAATGTTGGGGAATCATCACCGCCCGCCATCGCTTAGCCGCTAGGCCGCAGCAATGTTGTACGGCTCGATACCACTTGTTGGCTGCTACACCAAAACTAAGGTGAGCGCACCCACGCCACCACGCTCTCTTTCTCCTCCCTACTCCAAGTAGAAGAAGAGTAGGAGCTCAATTCCCTCTCTTCTCTCACGCACACACACCGCCAGTTCGGTTCGGCGTCATTTGACCGAACCAACCAGTCCGGTTGGCTAAAAGATTAAGGCAAATGAACTCTATAACTTTATTATCTCTTCTCAAACATATACATACAGCTCGAGGCTATCTAAAGCTAGCACAACACTTCCTAGGTTCCTAACTAGCTTCTATTCATACAGCTCTAGGTTATCTAAAGCTAGTCACCTTTCCAATCTAATTTTCTAACTTCCTAGCTTAGCTTACAAAGGAACTCAACATGTCCTTATATAGGGCATTGGATCGGTTTGCTACAGTAGCCGCCATTGCTACAGTAACCGACATTCATATACAACTCATTGTTACAAAATGCTAGCTAATACTCAATTTCATTTTGATTACTTCTTCCTTTTGCTAAACTCAATTTGCTTTTGACTTGTATCTTTCCAACTCTTACTTGATTTTGCTAGAAGCTTCAAGAATCAACTAGTGTTTAGCATCCTTTAATCAATGTTGATCTTTTTCCATCTCAGAAAATAAATTAATTCCAACATCTTCTCCCCAGCTCCCAAGAAATAAGGATGATTAAGTGGCACATTTTTATCGTGGATCTGATGTGTGTCCACCTTCCCTAGACTGTCGTGAAGTTCTCCGTGTAAGCGAGGATATGATTGATGTTTTCTATATGCTGTTGACCAAGACTAATTATATTACGGCACAACTTAGGTACATAATATACCTCATTTAGAAGTCATTGTTCGCCATTTTTGCACTGGAGCATGATAGGGCCCTTTCCCTGATCTGTACTGTCGATCCATCACCGAACTTGACATGCCCATTGATGCTTTCATCTAGGTCTACAAAGTTTGAATGTTGACCTGTCATATAATTACTTGCACCATTATCAAGATACCATACATTGGACTCTAATGCTTTCTCTTCAATGCATAGTGTTGGTGCAACCTTCTCATCATTGAGTACTAGAAACCCGACTTATTCTCTCAGATCTTGAGGAAGTTCACATACTTCCATGGCAAGGAGTATAGGCTCATCATCATCACCGCCTTTCTCCATGAAGTATGCCTTTTCTCCTTATCTTCTTGAGATCTACAATATCTTGCAATATGGCCCTTTTTCTTGCATTTGTTGCAAATTTTTGTTTTCCAACATCTCTATAGAATGATTGGCTTTTACACAAATATCACACCATAACTCTGAATTTTCTATACCACTTGTATCTTGATCTTGCTCAATCTTCTCGTGGGGCCTTGCGCGTGGCGCTTTGACATTGCCGCCGCGGCCGAGAAGCCCCCGCCCCGCACCGCCGCTTTCCCTTCATGCACGCGGTCCACTCCTCCTCGGCCAAGAGCAACTTGTCGCTGCCATTCTCCGTCTCGAGCAAGCATGGCGAGCCGCCCCTCCGACGAATCGGAGTCGCCCAACCACGTCCTCTAGCGAAACTTGTCTAGGTCCAAATGGGTCTCGATGGTGAGTGTAACAAGACCTTCTAGATTATAGGGCCCACATACATGTATCATTGTCCCAAAGACCTCCGATAGAATGCATGTGTACCAAATGATCTAGGAAGCACTATTGATTCTCCGACAGATCTCATCATTAACGAAGTCATTGCAAAAGATTACAACACTTTATTCAAATAATTATACATCGAGTAAAAGGCTAAGAATTACATAACATAATTTTACAAACCATTTGTTCCAAACTTAAGTATCTATTACAAACCATAGTAGTGGGAAGTAACAAACTACAAGTATAAAACATTAAACCCCGCCCAAGGGTCACCAAGCTACTCCTCCTAGGCATAACTCATATTAGTTTATCACCTAATCTGGGTGATCCTATACTAGATCAAACACTTCTCAACCATCCATCTTCCATTCTTTCTTATTAGTTCCATTTCTTAACTACGATGAAGGTGCGAGGATCAAGTCTCCTTTTATCGTGGAGCAACGACGATTCGAACCGCTTATAACCCAAATAACCTAGGGATACCTCACCACACGACATATGTAGCACCGGCTTGCATATATCAACCACCTCCCGTTCGTCTAAAATGGGAACGAGGCCTACGCCACCCGAGAATACAAGACACCTCCAACCCGGGACTTTAACCCACCGAGGGTATCTTGTACTCCCGCCATCTCTCCACTCCCAAAGGTGCGTGGTTGCCATTCCCAATTTGGCACACCCCCGAGATCAAAGCTTATCGAGGCATGTGGCCAGTATAACAAAGTTCTTGATCCAAGGGCCGCCCAACGGACGGTCCTTAACCGACACAAATTGAAACACTACAAAAAGACTCCCTTCTCAATGCAAGTTATCCGACCGGTCTCAAATTAATCATTGCCTCCATACTCTAAATGTGAGTCATCATTTAAAAACATATAAAACATTTTTATAGCAACTTAAACATTAAGCGGGGCATATCAACTACGATTTTAAATAAAATAGGTTATCAAGGATGATATTTCAATAAGCAAGGTTGGTCATGCAAAGAATTAGGTTATCACTCAACTCCTATTTACCTAATGCAACATATAAATAACATAAGTGATATAAAGCTTTGTAAAACAACAAGGAACGAGTTTAAATGCATCCGGGCTTGCCTTGGTAGTTGTCGGTCGGGCTCGGTCTCGTACCACGTATATCAAAACCCCCAAAATCGGATACCGAACCTCCTCAGAAACTTCCTCAACTTTAAAACCCTCACTTTCATTTTCTACACGAAGTAAAATGCATGCTTCAACATGATGCCATAATGATAAACATGATGCTTGGCAATGCAAAGAAATAAACATTTACTTGAGTACAACTTTCCTTCACGATAAAGTTGCAACCCAACAAAACCAACTTGTTGAACTACACTATAAGATATCCTCACCATTGCCTAAGGAGTTCTCAAGGACCATTTGATTATGGTATGATCCTTTCTCACAAAACAATCCCAAATCACACATCAAACCTAACACTTAACTTTTTCTAAAAAAATAATAAAATAAAATAAAGCATCAAATTAAAAAAAGTTAACTATCTCCAAAAGACCCCAAACTTTTTCTACTAACAGATCCTATCATAAAAACAGAGGCAAAATAATTTTCATAGCCAAAGGGCATATATTTTATTTTCTAAAATTCAAAGAAGACACATTTTTCAATTAAAGGAGGTAATTTTAAAACATAACAGAACAGGTCAAAATTTAAGTTTGATATTCTTCCTACACACAAAAATTTTCATAATTTTTCAAGCTATAAATATTTTCCTATGAATTGAGGAAGAAACAACACATTTCAAACAAATATAAATTGACAAATCAATTTTTAAACCGAAACCGCCATGGGCCGAATCGACCCGGCCAAGGCCCAAGAACGCCAGAAAGCCAGCCCAACACGCCAAGAAGCCGCCCAACACCCCGGCAGCGACCCACGCCGGCGCCGGCGGCTGACCGGCGATTACTGGCCGGCGGCGAGGTCTCGGCGACGCTGCTTGCACCTACGCTTCTACTCGACCGCGACCGATTCAGGCCACAAACGCGGCGGCAAACAGACACCGCATGCCCGCCGGCGACCATGGCGGCCCGGCCGGCGCGCACGGCGGCGCTGGCTCACCGGAGCCTTCTCCGGCGACCGAGGGCACCGGCGACCCCGCACGACGGCGCGAACCCGAGCCCTCAACTAAACGAAACAAACCGCCCTCTAGCTAGGTTGCGCACGCGCTACGCGGAGCGGCCATGGCGAGCTCGTCGGCATCGACGTTCCGGCCGACCACGCCACGGAGAGTTCAAAATAAAGGGTGCTACGGCTACGCTTAGACCGCAGGGAACACGATGCTCACATTGGTTTGCGAAGACGGAGCGAGCAGTGGTCGCCGACGGTGACAAATGCCCGCGGCGGACTCCGCAGGTTGAGGCGGCGTTCCGCCGCCGGAGCTTGGTCGTGAAAATGGTCGAGCCGACCATGATTAGGACAACGAGGCGATTCTAGAACGCAAAGAAACACTAGACGGCTCACCAAAACGGACGAACGACCGGTGAGGTCGTTGTGGCGGCGCTCGACCGCATTACACGGAGAAGATGACCTCGGGTGGACGACTCCGGCGATGAGAGCAAAAAGCGAGTGGGCTCAAATGAAGCGCAAGGAAGCTACGGTGCTTCAATCGAGATGGTTGGACGAGACGAGGTGAGCGCCGGGGTATTTATAGGAGGAAGGGAAGGTCGCCGGGGCCAGCGGGATAAGGATGTCCGGCCGAAAGCCGGGCCGCCGGGCCCTCCTCGCGCCGGGGATAGAGATGGACTGCGTCGAGGACACGATGGCGGCTCGTTCGACACGTCGAAGCGTGGTGGCGCGGGCGAGGCGGTTGGAAGCGCCGGGAAGGCCGCGGCCGAAGCCGCTTGAATGTAGCTCGCTTTCTTCCCCCAAAAAATCTGATTTCAAAACCCTAGCGTCGAATTTGTCAAATTACTCTAAAAAATTGAACTCGCACTCCAAAATCTCCAAGAATGAAATTTGCATAACTTTTCGAGATCTACACATTTCATAAAAGAAGCATCTACAAAGTCGGCCTCTAAGTTGGATTTCTCGAAAAGGGGACAAAATGATTTGAATTTAAATTCAAAATTATTTTTAAAATCATATAAAAACTTAAAAAACTTTGTACATCAAATATGTACAACAAGAAAAGATCTACAAACTAGCTTTTGGAAGTTTTGTCAAATTTGGCCTAGATTGGGAGCAATTGAAAAGGGGGTAAAAATAGGTTTTGGGAAATTTAGGGTTTTCAAATAGAATTTCAATCAAGACACCATTCAAATTCATTCCCAAGCATTCCAACATAACAAGGCTATTAATTAAACTTATTTTAGTGAATGCATAACATGGTTCTCAAAAATGGATGCTTTGCGGTGTGTTGGTATTTTTTACGCACACGTATAAATTCGCAAGCGCACGGAAAGTACCGTTGTAGCTTTCACCCGAGTATTCAGGGTATCGATTTCCACGAGGAACGAAGTGAACTGAGCAAGGCCAAGGTCATCCAAAGACTGTTTTTTGGTAGGAAGAAAGAGGTTCTCTAAGGTTTTCCCAAAGTTATTAAATACCAAGTTCAGGCTTACTTAACCCCACTTATTGCGAGTAATGAACCTTTCCGATTCTCGAAAAGACTGGAAACGGTAATCGAGGTCGCCGCCAAAAGCTCTACGAAAAACACCAACCCGCACGTGGTGGACTACAAAGGCCCCGATCGGAGCTGTCACCCCCGGCTACCACAACTATTCCGTAGGTTTGGGCGCAATCTCAAGTAAACTCTAGCCCGCACACCACGCCTACGCTTAGCGGATACGAAAACTAGTTCCGTCATTTAAAACTAGAACCTTCTGGCCGAACGGAGATCCGTAAGTAAAATCAAGCATGAACTGAATTTAGTGAAATAATAATATTGGAATTAGCACAAGATAACCCGAATCTTTCTCGACGAAGTTGGATTCGAAGAGGTACAAAGTTGAGGCGAAGCCAACAATCCCGGCTACTCCTCCGCTCTTTCCCTTTCACTCTCTTCCTCTTTTCCTCTAATACAACTAGGTGATTAACACCTAGAGGGACACTACTACTTGATATGAAATGTGGAAGTGATGCTCACAAGGTAGGATGTGTATTGTACAATGGTGTAGCGGTCTCTTTATATAGGAAAAGAGAGGAGAGAATGGAGGGCCATCCTTGTTCCGAGGGGCATTTGGCGGAACGAAAGTTTGCACCACATGCAACCGCAGCGGAAGTCCGTGAGCGAACCGCTAGAAAGGGCGGAAAAAGCGCCAAAATTTTGCGCCGGCCGCAGCAATTTTCGCCGCAGCAGGGGCCCCATTTTGCCTCTCCTTTCTCCTCGTGGGCTTGTGGGCCTTGGCGTGATGGTTTCCCAGGTGCAAAGTCCGCATGAGGCGTGAATCGGCCTCCTTGCTTCCCTTTGCTCTTTTGGCGTATTTCCTCGACTTTGCACTTCCCACTTTATTTGGCATACTTTATTTGTATTTCCACAACATTCCTACAAAACAACTTGAAACACCAAAAACTCGTGGAACTCGTTAGATAAATAATGTTTGGTTTATGTTTTCACATGTAATATTGTATTTAGTGGTTCACTTTGGTGGTAGTAAAACATGCATTAATTGAGTGTCAACAAGTTCCCCACACTTGACTCTTTGCTCGTCCCGAGTAAAGGTTAGTGATAAAGTAAGTATAAACATAGCAATTCGAAAGTTATGAACCCGACATAAAGATCATCCTGCATATACCTCATTACCGTGGGATATGTGGAGTGTCTAACATATATTCTTGGGTGGTTGAGAAATGGAACGGCTTTGAACAAAGTCTTCCTCTTTTCACATCTTAGTAACTTGGAGTTTTTTTAAAAAAAATAAAAAAAAATAAAGCATAGTTCACAAGTACTCCTCAAATGGCACTCTCAAATCGCTCAAGTGGTGTATGTTCCCCTTACCAAGGCATTTATAGCATTGCCTTCTTTTTCTTCCTACTTCTAAAAAGGCTTATGTGGAGCTCGGTAGGAAAAATTTTTGTGGGCATACTTGTATTGCATATTTTGCTAGGTCAAACAATGGATCCATGGAGAAAAATGTCATACAATAAAATCAAGATGTGCAAGTGTGTGGATATATATAGTGGCTATCCTATTTCTACTATGCTCCTTGAAATATCTCTCTCTTTAGTGAGACTTTGGAGAAAATATTTATGAGAACATGGGCTATCTTTTTATTCTCATCTTTTGTTTCTTTTCTTCTTCTTTTTTTTTATAGAGAGGCGGGCATCTAAGTACCCATTGTTTTAAAACCTGACACTTGTCCATTTTTTTTCTCTCTTTTTTTTTTTTTGATGATAGCCTCATGTCTCTTTTTTTTTCAAACTTTTGAGAGTGAGATATCAACAAGTGTTTGGAGCAATTATTTTGAAAGGAACCTATCCAATATACTTTTTTTTTTCCCTCCTAGTGTAGGAGTAGAACATTTTTGGATGGATCTAATTGGAAGGCATGTTCATGCGCCTACACCCAATGTAGGAGTAGTGCATATATTTGGTGGCGTGTAATGATCTTGATTTAAGAGCATGATAGATTTCTCAACTAGGGTCAACAAGGTTTGACAGAGCTCAATGCAACAACAAGTAGCAAATGTAGAAGGTTTTCAAATTGTAACATGATATTTGGCCCCGGTAGGAATTTCTCACCATTGAGGAGTATGTGAGACTATGGTTTTTAACATTTTGATGAAAAGGAAATTCTCCAAGTACTTTGAATAGGAAAGGTTGGATTTCCATGTCAATGCCATATCTCACTTCACAACAACTTAGGCAATATGTTTTTCCTATGTGTTTTTCCCACAAGCACTAAGGATATGCAAGGAACAAAAATTTATGTAGGCCAAACTCAAAGAGCTATATTTATATTTACTTTCGAGTTTTAATTCTAAGTGTGGAATTTTGGTTCTTTTAAAGTTTGCAGGTTTAAACAAGTGTAGAACCAGAACATGCATATGAACAGGTGGGAGAGAAGTGATCAAACCGAAGTTTTGTATACATTCCTCCACCCGCTTCATGATGTGGTTTGGCGCTTTCTCGTTCTTCAATGGAATCTTGCACACCCCCACACTTCTTTGGAGCTATATCTTCATCATCTTGGAGCGTGACAGCACCATGTGGCGAGGTCTCAATTACTTTAAATGGCTCTTCCCATTTACTCCGAAGTTTCCCATGACCAAAGAGTTTCACCCTTGAGTTGAACATCAAGACTTTATCTCTAGGTGTAAACTCTTTGTGTCTGATTCTCTTGTCATGCCACCTCTTTGTTCCTATAAATGTTAGTGGTAGAGAATACCCGAAGGTGGCACGATGTTTTATTTATTTATTTATTTGAAATATGTTCATCCAACCTTTCATTTGAACTCAAGCAAGACTAAGGTAAAGTTTGCATTATAAATGTAGTCTTGATTTATCTCCAAAGATTGATTACTTCTCATTGTTTATGAAAGTAATTACTCTAAGTTCATTAACCAAGATTCAACACCATGTCAAATTTTGATTAAAGAAGGTTGTTTCAACCTAAGCACCATGCTTAATTTGAAAAAGGCCTATGAATGCACCATATATGAATACACCCAAACCAGAGCATACAACATAAACATAAGAAGCGTGATTTTTCTTAATCATATGGAGATAAGAATGAGTAAATGAATTGGTGAACAAATTATTACCTTTGCATACCTGAGTGTACGTTGCGAGCAGCATGTGGATGGAACTTTGAAGTTGTTGCATCGGTGACTTTTGTTGTACATGGTTCAACTCAGGCAACATCAATGCTTTGAGCCACACACATGTATGGTGTGTATAGATCATAAGCCTTGATGATAACAAAGGTCTAGAGAAGAATCCTCCTCTCTCTCTCTTTTCAATCCCCTTTTTTTCATTTTTTTTATATATTCCTTTTTTCGATCCTTCCTTTTTTTCTTTTCTTTTGTTTTATAGCAAGGCCAGACTCACATCATCTTTATTCTCTTTTTTTTTTTTTTGAATGACCCCTTGGTGTGTGTGGAACTTGGACTTACACCTTCTTCCCCCACACTTGAAATTTTGTGTAAAAGCCAGGTGTGCAAGGTCAGGGCCTCCTGTTGAGTATGTTCCATCACCCAAGAGCATCAAAGTTTGTTGTTGATGTAGCCTCATGTCCTCAAGCATTGTATGCTTCTTCGTTCTTCTTTGTCTCCACCTGAAATGGTTAGCAACAAGAATACCCGAAGGTGTATACTAGCTTGATAACATGTTCTTACTTTTATTAATAGGAAAAGTGCTTTTTTATAACAAGAAATAAAGATTAAGGCAGAGGTAAAAAAGAAATGTGTTTTTTAAAGAACAATTTTATTGAAGGTAAATCACATAAGGACGGGTTATCTCCCGGAAGTGCTTTGTTTAAAGACGAAAGCTCGTCCTTGGGAAACCTTTTAAATTTGAACCAATGTTGGTGAAGTGGTTTCCCCTCCAACACCAACCTTTGAGTGTCGATCTGAAACTCATGCCGAGATACCACGAAATTTGCAAAATTTATGGTAGACAAAAAAGCATCTACAATAACCCTTTCAAAGATTTTATGAACAGAGAGCGAAAGGGGTTGTAGATCATTGTCAAGATGGTCGAGTTATGGATCGATCCAGAGATTTTTCATATGAGCATGGAATGGATGGGACATTTAGAATGTAACTTCCATGTTCATTGATGAAATCTCCTATTTGTCGGGGAGCACTTTCTTTTTCATGATAGATCAAATCATCCGCAAAAACATGGATCAAATATTGTTAATGCAGAGACTGCCTCATGCTCTCCCCATCGATCAGAAACGAAGTCTCGATGAGACATCATGTGTGGGCAAAGAGGTGGAGGGTATAGAAATGTCTTCCATATGAATTGGTTCACCCTCTATGTGTTGTGAGTGTTCTTGATGTCTCATAAAGGAGTTCGAGGTATCTGATGATTCTGATCTAGGAATTTCTAAAACATTCCCAAAATCATCATCGAGAAAAAGGTCATCCTCGAATCCAAAGGGACATGCATAAGGATGGGATTCATCATCCCAAGAAGTGTGATTGCATGTTCCCATGACGGAGGTTCCTCGACAACCGACTATGAGAAGAATTTGAAGGAACATCAAATTTGGTTGTAAGTGCCTCCTCTTGTTGGTCGGGGCTTGACTCTATTGGATCTTCTCGAAACTCGTCACATATACCAAAGGTATGGGGTGTTTTCTAAGATCTTCTCTAGAATGGCTTTCCCCTCACTAATGGATTTATGCACAAACGAGCCTCTAGAACAGAGGTCAAGTTGGAGAGCATCCTCCTTGTTTAGACCAAGATAGAAGTGGCAAAGAATGACTTGGTCCGGCAAAGAAAGGTCCGGGGCCTATATTTATAAGACTTAGTAACCTCGCCCAGATGCTCCTAGAGTCTCCTTCTCTTTTGTTTAAATCTAAGAATTTCTATTCGGCGGGCAAATACCCCGGGAATCGGGGGAAGAAAGCAAGACAAAATTTGTCTCGAAGTTCAACCCAGTTTCTCGTGAACACCTCCTACGGTATGAGCATACCATTGTTTCGCACTTCCCAAAAGGGAGAACGGAAACAGTTTCCACTTGATGGTCTCTTGTGTCATGCCTGATAAAACGAGGCAAGAACACAAGTGCTCAAATTCCCGAAGGTGGCTATATGGATTTTCGTTGTCTCGCCCAGAGAAGGGTTGGTCTCAACCATGGCTATGAAAGCGGGGCGAATTTCATAGCCGGTTGTGTGAATGGGGTGTGATGATGGTGGAGGCTCCAAACGAATCGCCCTTTGGAGCCGAAAATTTATAGATGGGCATTGAATCCATGTGGTAGTGGTGATGGTGGTGGTAAGGTGCATAAAAATGGTGGTAAAAATAAAAATGATACACCTGACGACTTGGTTCGATCCTAGAACAGCCTACCGTTCCCGCAACGGCGCCGTAAAGCTTGTTGGTATTTTTTACGCACACGATAAATCCGCAGCGCCACGGAAAGTACCGCTGTAGCTTTCACCCGAGTATTCAGGGGTATCGATTTCCACTGGGAACGAAAGTGAACCGGAGCAAGGCCAAGGTCATCCAAAGACTGCTTTTGGTAGGAAGAAAGAGGTTCTCTAAGGTTTTCCCAAAGTTATTAAATACCAAGTTCAAAGGCTTACTTAACCCCACTTATCATGCGGAGCAAATAACCTTTCCGATTCTCGAAAAGACTGGGAAACGGTAATCGGGTCAGCCGCCAAAAGCTCTACGAAAAACACCAACCCGCACGTGGTGGACTACAAAGGCCTGACGGAGCCAAGTCACCCCGGGCTACCACAACTATTCTCGTAGGTTTGGGCGCAATCTCGTAAACTCTAGCCTGCACACCATGTCTATGCTAGCGGATACGAAACTAGTTCCGCATTTAAAACTAGAACCTTCGGTACGAACGGAGATCCGTAAGTAAAATCAAGCATGAACTGAATTTAGTGAAATAATAATATTGGAATTAGCACAAGATAACCTGAATCTTTCTCGCACCGCTTGATTCGAAGAGGTACAAAGTTGAGGTGAAGCCAACAATCCCGCTACTCCTCCGCTCTTTCCCTTTCACTCTCTTCCTCTTTTCCTCTAATACAACTAGGTGATTAACACCTAGAGGGACACTACTACTTGATATGAAATGTGGAAGTGATGCTCACAAGGTAGGATGTGTATTGTACAATGGTGTAGGGGTCTTTTATATAGGAAAAGAGAGGAGAGAATGGAGGGCCATCCTTGTTCCGAGGGGCATTTGGCGGAACGAAAAGTTTGCACCACATGCAACCGCAGCGTGAAGTCCGTGAGCGAAACCGCCGAGAAAAGGGCGGGAAAAAGCGCCGAAATTTTGCGCCGGCCGCCGCAAGGCGCCGGCCCCGCATTTGCCGCCGCAGCAGGGCCCCATTTTGCCTCTCCTTTCTCCTCGGTGGGCTTGTGGGCCTTGGCAGATGGTTTCCCACCGGTGCAAAGTCCGGATGAGGCGTGGAATCGGCCTCCTTGCTTCCCCCTTGCTCTTTGGCGTATTTCGACTTTGCACTTCCCACTTTATTTGGCATACTTTATTTGTATTTCCACAACATTCCCGCAAAACAACTTGAAACACCAAAACTCGTGGAACTCGTTAGATAAATAATGTTTGGTTTATGTTTTCACATGTAATATTGTATTTAGTGGTTCACTTTGGTGGTAGTAAAACATGCATTAATTGAGTGTCAACACAGGGCATATGATGACATGACCAATTTTAGTGATATAACACCGTGGGTGTTACGCCTCTTTCCCCTTAAAGAAATCTCGTCCCGAGATTTGGGAACACTAAACAAGATAACGGCAAAAAAGGAAATGTGTCGATAGACACACCCTTAACTTGTTCATAACACAACAAGAAGTTTACATAACTTGCATTACTAATTCCAAAAGAAACAAGTTACTACTCATAAAGGGAACTATAACCTATATAGAAGCTAAGTACTCCGAAAATGCTCTTGCGATACTCTTCCGATTCCCATGTGGCTTCTTCTTTCCGAATGCCGATTCCACTCATACTTTGTACCATTTAGTTGTTCTTCTTCAAGTAACACGGTCTTTTTGATCCGAATCCAAACAGATATTTAGAATAGGTCAAATCGCTCAAGCTCAACTCCTTCAAAGTTGACTACTTGATCTCGTGTTGGTATTTCTTAGCGCAACCACCGAGAGTAGACTTTTTGATCTACCCAGATGATTACTTTAGAAATACTCGTATAGATTCATAGGATACAGTTCAATCCGCAGCGCACGGATCTATCATTGTAGCATTTCACCCGTGAGTATTCGGGTATCGTTATTTATATTTTCCCAAAGGAAGGCGGGTTTATGTAAAGACTAACATATCGATGATTATGGTTCCACAATATAAGTATGAATAACCATTAGTCTAGTACAGGGGTAAACATGATAATCCAGATAGGGAGAACACACTTCGAGCTACCATAAGGATAAAGGAAAATAAGGATAAAAGAATATCTATCGTGAATGGCAATTCTAATACTACATGTGCAAAGAACATTAGTAGTCATACGAAGTTAATGGACAATCATAACACTATGTTTAGATGATGAGGAGATGCCCGCAGCCGGGTCCGCCAACCGATAGACACTTTCGAACTCCAACTCAACACCCGAACGTGGAGGAGTGCAAAGGACCGGACAGGGTGTCACCACCGCCGCCTACCTCACTATCGTGGGATGCCGACATCTTCGATGGCCCCTATAGACCTAGGCACCATGCCTATGCATATAGGAAACTACCAATATCCCCTCGGGACTCCGACCCTATGGATCGACAAGCAAGGATAAAGGCAAACCCGAGAGTACACCGAACCATCACCCTAGCATAATACTACAACCCTCCAAGAACAACATATGAACAATTAACCTATAGTTAGTTTATGTCATTTCATAGCATATCAACTATAGTCTAGTTCATATCCTACGAATATCACATGAAGATAACTATACTCTAGTTCATATGCAATGTAATATGAATAAAAGGACTTGAATATGAAAGAACACTCCATAGTATATTACCAAGAGGATCCTTCCAAGGAGACAAGCCCTCCTTGAAGCTTAGCCTTGCTCACAATCTAACTACTAGGACTAAGAATGAACAAGTGGGAGAGGTAGTAGCTCTTGGTGTGATGTTCTACCTAGAGGTGAGTCTCTACCCTTTATTTATACCGATTTGTGGTCGGTTTGTGCAGTACAAAAGGAAACACCTAGCAATACCGCCTATGCATGGCGGCATGCAACCGCCCGTGCAAGGTCGGCTCGAGAGGCGGCACCGTGGTCCGGCCGGACCCACTTCCAAACCGCCGACCGGGGTGGCCCGCCTCGCGATCGCCTTTCGCCCTCGGGCTTCGGGCCGCCCGATTCGTCGTTTAGGGTGCTTCGGTCCATCTTGTTCCGTGCTTGGCCCTCTTGTATTGCACTTGTTTGATAAACATGTTTTCCAAAGTGCGCTTTCTGTGAAGTTTGGCACGTTCTCACTTGATTCCCTGTGTTTGTCCTGCAAAATATGTTTTTCGGAATACAAGTGGAACTAGGTTAGAAGTAAAGGTATATGTGCCATTGGTGCGTAAGATTCCCGGAAAAAGACATAAGTTGGCGGTATAAAATGGTCGATAACGACCGCCAACAAGTCCCCTGCTTAACCTTTGCTCGTCCCCGAGCAAATAGTTAGATACTTGGTTGTTGATCGAGTTGCTTCAATGCGATATAATTCAAAGTGTAACATGTTTATAACAAAGCATTCTTCCTCTATTTAAATAAGTTGGCACTTATATCCACCTTTTGTTTTTTTCAAAATATGCGGGGCTTTTGACTTTTTCCAAGTTCTTCTGGTTGCAAGAAAGAATGGTTGCTTTCAAACACTAGTCATTCATTCCTTTGATCATCTCTCAATCCGGAATATTTTTATTGTACTTTGAAATATTTTTGAGAAAGTATGGGCTATATCTCTCTCTTTTTTTTTTTTTGAGAGGTGGGTTCTTCTCACCCTTGGACTTGTGTCCTTTATTTCCTCTCTTTTCTTCTTTTCTTCTTTTTTTTTTTTTGGAGATGTGGGCTCTACTCGCCCTTGGACACATGTCCATTTTTCATCTCTTTTTCTCTCTTTCTCTTTTTTTTTCATAGCCCATATCTCTCTCTCTCTTTATTTTTGAAGAATTAAAATTCTCGGATGTCAAGTTTCTCTTTAGAATGAAATCATAGCAGATTCTTTTTTTGCACCATATCAAATCCGGCAACAACTTAGAAAAAGGATCATGTCTTTTGCAAACCCACAATTGTTTAAGTATTTCAAGGTGAGATATTATTTAGCCAACAAACTTAAATATTGGGGAATACAAAGTTATAAACTAGGCACAAGTTGAATTATAGACAGAGCAACTATTCATCATTTCAACTTTAGGGAAACTTGAACATACCAAAGTCACATATAGGAGTGGAATCATTTTTTTTTTTGAAATGGAATAAATGAAAGAAAGCCGGGAAAGTACTTACCTCTACGGAGTCCTCCCCCAAGCTAGCTCATGGCCTATGCATCGGATTGAACCCGATGTGTCTCCAGTAGGCCTTCTGTGATTCTTGCATATAATGCAGCGATTGCTCGATGCCCGAGATCTGCCGCTCATTTCGCCATTGCCATTGTGTAGTCTCACGCACATGGTTAGTTATTGCATTTTGAATCTCACCTGGCGGACCTCAAGTCCTCCGATTCGACCGCCGAGGTTGTCGATTGTCCGTTGATCCACGCGACCGGGCGAGGATCGACGGATGGTGGTAGCCCGCTCCGAATCGGATGACAGATTCTCGCATCTCTAGTCCCCCCCCGCTTCCGGCCCCCTCCCGAAGGCCGAGTGTACCCCCAAAGGGTACTCATACTCCGGTGTCATCCCAGGAGTGTGCATGGTCTGGTATACCCCAGGTGTCGGGACGTACTGTGGTGCAACCCATGGCTCCTGTGAGCTTCCAGGCTCATCTGCTCCCCTTCTCCTTTATGACCTGCGAGAGACAGAACTTCGACGCACTTCTACTCGGTCGAAGGTAAGTGATGCGGACTTATACAAGGAGAGTTCCGGGTTAGGAAGCGGATACTCATTTGTATAGCCTGGGAAATAATAAACAAGCGTCTCGTGGTCATTATCATCAAGTTTCAAATGATGCCCTTGCATCAAGGAGTACTGCGTGATCTCAGTGCGTGGGGTAGAGATGTATGTCACATCTTGTCCCTCCAACGGATTAACACCGTTAGCAATCCTTGTTACAAGGGAGGTGCAGCAGATAGCAGTGGTGTGTCTAAAGTTTTCAAGCAGATTTTTCACTATCTCTTTCACAGGAGCAATCTTTATTTTCTTAACCATGGCATACAGGCTTTGCATATCAACATCATAAACATAGCGGGTATCTTGTCTAGGAAACAAAGTCATAGCAATCCACTTATGCATAAATCTAAGTGAAGGATGTTGGATGTTGGCATTGGAGGGGGTGATCCTACCATCCACATTTTTAGAGATTATTCTCCAAAATTCTTTGCGATTGAAACCTTGTAGGGAGTAATCTAAGGTGATAGAACATTTCCTAGCATCAAAGCCTAAGTGCGTAGCAAGTGCTTTCCAAGTAAGAAAATATGGATGCTCGAAAAAAAACTGGAAAGTAATGCCATCATCATCATATTGCAGGGAGCAAAGAAACCGATGGTAAGCAATCGAGACCCTTCTTCCCGGAGGGGGTCGATGCCTTTCCACCCAACTAGATCCAAATGCGGGAGAATTCGACATCCATACCTATCTTTCGATGGAGGTTGGGGTCGTAGCGTGACGCATGGACGAACTCTCTATCCTTGATGAGGTTGTACCCCTGCAGCTCGCGTGGTCCTTCCAAGTCGAGGTGCGGGTCATCGTTGTTCCTCTCCATTGCTCCTCCTTGCGCATGCGATGGCGCCCCGTCTTCTTGCATCGGGCTTCTCACGGGCTCGGTTGAGCGCGAGGTCATGCTTCGAAGTTCTCGCGACGAGCTCTCCCGCCGAGGGCCTTGAAAGCACCTGTAATTTTATCCATGGCAAAAAGACTAGGCAAAAATTCTTACGCGAGCTTGGCTTGTGGATGGTTGCGACTAGAATTTTGGGCAGAATTTTCTTGCACTTGAGCTTTGCTAGAGCTTGGAGAGAGCAAGAAAATGGAGCAAGCTTGAGTGAGAGAGTGAGAAAATGAGAGTGAGAGGGGTGGAGTGCATCAACCGGCTCTCTGGATATTTATAGCGCGAAGCACCGGCCGACTGGGAGCGTGGGCAACGGCTAGTAGCCGTTGGCAAAGATGGGCGTGAGGGGCCCCACCGTCGATCCCGCCGACCTGTGGGGGCCCTCTCGCGCTGCTCCCCTTTGGCAACGTGCCAAGGTCAAGAACGGTCATGCATCAAAAGAGTCCGTTGGTGCTTCGCTCGAATTCAACCGTTGCTCGATTTTCCATTTTCCTAAAATTCTTTTATTATAAAATGATTTTTGTAAAAATTTTCAAAAATGAGAAATGGTAAAGATAAAATCTATACTATTGAAAGTGAATTTTATTTTATTTTATTAAAAACTTTTATTTAGAAAATTTTTATGAGTTTGAAAAATTATTAGTATGTATAAATTATTTTTATTAAAAGATATATATATGTATAATTTTTTTTTTAGATACTTACCGACTTACCCGCCAAGAGGGGGCATACTTGTTAGAGTCCGTGTGGCTGGACTTTTCTCCCTTTTTGTTTTAGCTTGCCATACTTGTCTTTGTCTTTGTAGGGTTGGCACCGGGATTTTCTCAAGGGACTAGCCGATGCTTGGCATAAATCATAGAGCATTGTTCGCCCGGGTCAAGTTGAATGTTTCTTCCATCCCATTGATGATGAAGCGGATTTCTCCTCCAGACATCGATGTGTGCTTCCGCAAAGCTCAAGAAGGGTCGTCCAAGGATCAATGGGGACTCCTTAGTAGTCTCCATCTCTAACACCACAAAATCAACCGGGACGAAATAGTTTCGATCTTGATCGGCACATCTTCTCGCTATCCCTACGGGTAGCGCATCGCTGAATCGGCCCGGTTGAAGCATCATGGTTGTTGGTGCTAGGTGAGTGAAGTTCATCTTGTCAAATACAGCTTTGGACATTACGCTTTATGCTAGCTCCAAGGTCGCATTGGCGTGCTCGAACTTCGAGTCCCAATGGAACACGTGATGGTGGGACACCCCGATCCTTCTTTTTCTCTCGGTAGTTTGTTTAGTATAGCTGCGCTTACACTCTTCTCATCAACTTCACCACTTCATTTGATATTGGAAGCTTGTTGTTGATGATAGCTTTGATATATCTTGCATATGATGGCAAGTGTAGTACATCCATCAAAGGTACGCTCACGTGTATTTTTCCTATCATCTCAACGAATCGTGAACCGGCCGTCCACGCTTGCTTCTTCCGTCGGGTAGGGAATGGTAGATAGCTTGTATCTACTACATCTTGAGGTGCAATTATTTCTTCCCTTGGTTCTGCTTCACTTGGAGCTTCAGTGTTCTGCTCTCCTTGCTCAGGTCCTGTTACGGGGTTAGGTCGTGGTGGATCACGAGTGGACTTACCACCCCTCGTGGTCACCGCATTGACTTTTTCAAAAGAATTTGATGGTTGGCTAGAATTTTACCATCATCACTAACAGAGCATGGGAAGCAAGGCGAGCTAGCTTTGTTTCAACTATCTTATTGAAGCTAAGTCGATTAACCATAGCGGAAGATAAACTATCAAGCTTTGTATTGATATTTTCAAACATTTTATCATTGAACAAAAGCTTTTTGGTTAGGTTTTCATTTATCTTAGCTTGACCTAGCACTAAATCTTTCAATGAAGGTTGATTCGAATTGTAATTTGAGTTGAAGTTATTACCTCCTTGCGGGCGATTCTAGTTATTCCACCCGTTATTACCCGGTCTGAACCCGTTGTTGATGTAGGATGCTTCCTCACGGGGTCCGGCAGCACTTCCCGAGTGTCCGACATCTCCACGGACCTCACACGTCATGTGTGAGTCCATGGCTTGATGGTGCTGCTCATTGGTTGATTGTTTGTAGCTCGTCGCCCAAATTTCTTCATGAGTAGGTCTAATTTGGCGGCAAGCATATCTGTCTCCTTTACGGTATGCATGCCTTTTGTGTTTTCGTGGGGGCTCTCTCCTCACCCCACCCTCGATTCTCTATCATCTTGTCGATAGAGCTTGCGCTCCATCGACCGTGAGAGGGAGAGAAAGGCCCCTCTAGCAAAGCAAGATCAATATGCCCCTTGGACATGGGCGTGAGCCCGTTGTAGAAATTACGGAGCACAAGCCATTGCCGCATGCCGTGGTGTGGGCAAAGCGAGGATGTATTCTTGCAGCCTCTCCCACGCCTCGGGTATGGGTTCATTGGGGCTTTGTTGAAATTCGAGATTCTTGCCCTCGTCGGCATTTGTTTTGCCCATCGGGAAGAATCGGGCGAGGAATGCCGTGGAGCACTTGCTCCACGTGCCGATCGCTTTTTGTCTTTGTAGAACCATTGTTTCGCCTTCCCCACAAGGGAGAAGGGAAACAGCGGAGCTTGATCGCGCCTCGGGCGTGACGCCCTTGATCACTATAGTGTCACAAAGCTCCAGAAGTTCCTCAAGATGCGCATTGGCATCCTCGCTTGGTAGTCCGCAAAACGGACTTGCCTGTACCATGGTGATGAGGCCAGTCGCGGATCTCAAAGTTCTTGTCACCGACATTGATCCGCGGCCCAACAGGACGTTGGACACGGCCGGGGACGAGTAGTCGCGAGACCTGTTGGCGACGTGTCTTGGCCATGAGTGTTGGGCGAAGATGGTACGGGATCGACCGGGTTCAACAACATGGAGTAGCGGAGGAAGAGTTGGCGCGAGACCTGTTCTTCCTTAGGAGCGCTTCCGAATTGTCAACAAAGTTGTTCGGTAGGTTGCGACCAGTCATACACTATCCTGTTTTCATCCACAACAGGAAGAAAACAACAGAGTTAGCCTGCAAAGACTAGGGCTATCATTCATACATGTAGTCATAATCATGTTATGCTAGCTTTATTTTTCTTTTCGTAAACCATGCCTTCCCGACAATCGGCGCCGAAATGCTTGTTGGTATTTCTTAGCGCAACCACCGAGAGTAGACTTTTGATCTACCTAGGATGATTACTCTAGAAATACTCGGATAGATTCATAGGATACAGAGTTCAATCATGGCGCGCACGGATCTATCATTGTAGCATTTCACCCGTGAGTATTCGGGTATCGTTATTTATATTTTCCCAAAGGAAGGCAGGGTTTATGTAAAGACTAGCATATCAATGATTATGGTTCCACAATGTAAGTATGAATAACCATTAGTCTAGTACAGGGGTAAACATGATAATCCGGATAGGGAGAACACACTTCGAGCTACCATAAGGATAAAGGAAAAATAAGGATAAAAGAATATCTATCGTGAACAGTGCAATTCTAATACTACATGTGCAAAGAACATTAGTAGTCATACGGGGTTAATGGACAATCATAACACTATGTTTAGATGATGAGGAGATGCCGCAGCCTGGTCTCGGCCAACATAGACACTTTCGTAACTCCAACTCAACACCCGAACGTGAGGAGTGCAAAGGACGGACAGGTCTGTTACCACCGCCGCCTACCTCACTATCGTGGGATGCCGACATCTTCGATGGCCCCTATAGACCTAGGCACCATGCCTATGCATATAGGAAACTACCAATATCCCCCGACTCCGACCCTACGGATCGACAAGCAAGGATAAAGGCAAACCCGAGAGTACACCAACCATCACCCTAGCATAATACTACAACCCTCCAAGAACAACATATGAACAATTAACCTATAGTTAGTTCATGTCATTTCATAGCATATCAACTATAGTCTAGTTCATATCCTACGAATATCACATGAAGATAACTATACTCTAGTTCATATGCAATGTAATATGAATAAAAGGACTTGAATATGAAAGAACACTCCATAGTATATTACCAAGAGGATCCTTCCAAGGAGACAAGCCCTCCTTGAAGCTTAGCCTTGCTCACAATCTAACTACTAGGACTAAGAATGAACAAGTGGGAGAGGTAGTAGCTCTTGGTGTGATGTTCTACCTAGAGGTGAGTCTCTACCCTTTATTTATACCGATTTGTGGTCGGTTTGTGCAGTACAAAAGGAAACACCTAGCAATACCGCCTATGCATGGCGGCATGCAACCGCCCGGCAAGGCCTCGGCCGAGAGGCGGCACCGGTCCGGCCGACCCACTTCCAGTCCCCGACCGGGGTGGCCTGCCTCGCGACCGCTTTTCGCCAGGGGCTTCTCGGGCCGCCCTAGATTTGTCGTTTAGGGGTGCTTCGGCCCATCTTGTTCCAGTGCTTGGCCCTCTTGTATTGCACTTGTTTGATAAACATGTTTTCCAAAGTGCGCTTTCTGTGAAGTTTGGCACGTTCTCACTTGATTCCCTGTGTTTGTCCTGCAAAATATGTTTTTCGGAATACAAGTGGAACTAGGTTAGAAGTAAAGGTATATGTGCCATTGGTGCGTAAGATTCCCCGAAAAAGACACAAGTTGGCGGTATAAAATGGTCGATAACGACCTCCAACAATCTGGCACTCGAAGGCATTTCTTTAATTGCGACACATGAAACACATTGTGTACTTGCTAAAAGTGTTTCGTAACCTCAAACGGTATGCCACTTTCCCACATCGCTCGACGATCGTAAATGGTCCAATATAACGAGGTGCTAATTTACCTTTGACCCCAAAGCGCTTTCACACCCTTCATTGGAGATACTTTCGATAGACATAATCATTTACTGAAAATTTCAAAGGTCGGGCGCCTTTTTGTCTGCATAACTCTTTTGACGAGATTGAGTCGCTTTTATATTTGCTTGTATGACACGGACCTTTTCTTCTCGCATCCTTTACTAAATCCACACCAAAGAACCACCTTTCTCCGTGTTCCGACCAAGTCAAAGGAGTTCTACATCTACGACCATACAAAGCTTCAAAAGTGCCATTTTGATACTCTCCCGGTAATCGTTGTTGTAAGAGAATTCCCCGCTGAGGTAAGCATTCATCCCACTTAGCTAGTAAGTAAGGACACGTGTGTTCTCAAAGATATCTTCCGTAATCTAATTAACTCTCTCGTTTGCCCTCCAAATTGTGGGTGGTAGGTCAGTACTATGATTAAGCCGGGTACCCAAGGACTCTTGCAATTGTTTCCAATTTATCCATAAACACCGAGCCTCTATCGATACAATAACCTTTGGTGCACCGTGGCAAAGCTGAAAATTCATTGAAGATAAAGTCGAGCAATGTCTGGGGCTCTATAAACATCCTTCATAGGAAGGAAATGAGCTAATTTAGTGAGACGATCCACAATGACCCATATGAAATCAAAACCCTTTGATGTTCTAGGCGCACCAACAATAAAGTCCATACCAATTTCCTCCCATTTCTAGGATGGAACAGTAGAGGGTTTAACAAAATCCTCGCTGGCTTCATATGTACAAATTTCACTCACCGACACGTATCACATCCGGCTACATATCTGCAATTTCAATTTTCATCTTAGTCCACCGTAATCTCTCGCTTTCAAGTCCCGATACATCTTGGTGCCTCCCGATGAATAGAATATCTTGTGAGGTGTGCTTCATCGAGGATCCGCCGACGTAACTTAGGGACTTTTGGTACTACTGCACGATTCTTGAACCATAACACATCGCCTTCATCAATTTCAAACAAGTGGGATTCCCACTTCTAACCTTTTCTTTGATACAAAGCTACCCCCTTGCTTTCTTTCTCAGCTGCAATGATCTGATCTCTCAAAGTTGATCGAACAAAGGAGACGATACGCCTCCCTATTCAACAATTTCTATATTGAATTTTTCTAACTCTTGACATAAAGTTCTCGTCTCTCAAACTTACCGTCAAACAAGCATAATGGACTTTTGCGACCGAGTGCATCGGCAACTACATTTGCCTTACCAGATGGTAATGCACTTCAAGATCATAATCTTTAATCAATTCTAGCCATCTTCTCTCGTCGCATATTCAACTCGACCGAGTAAATATATACTTTAAACTCTTATGATCTGTATATAGATGTGACAAGTATTGCCCAAAAGATAGTGTCGCCAAATCTTTAAGGCATGGACAACTGCTGCTAACTCTAAATCATGAGTTGGATAATGCTCTTCATGACGTTTGAGCTGCCGAGAAGCATAGGCAATGACTCTACCTTCTTGCATCAAGACACACCCAATCCCAATGCCGAAGCATCACAAAAACATCAAATGACTTCTCAATATCAGTTGTGCTAAGACCGTGCAGCTTGTGAGTGACTTTTTTAGGGTCCGGAAAGCTTTCACATTCGATGACCGCACAAACTTAGTTTGATTTTTCAAAGAACTTAGTAATAGGCTTGGCTACTTTAGAGAAGTCGTGAATAAATCGACGGTAATAACCCGCCATTCCCAAGAAACTACGAACTTCATGAACAGCTATAGGTGGCTTCCAGTTCAAAGATATCCTTGACTTTGCTTGGATCCACGTAAACTCCATCACCGATAATACATGACCCAAGAATTGCACTTTCTCCAAAACTAGAATTCACATTTGCTAAACTTGGCATATAACCGATGGTCTCTAAGACGCCTCGCAATTTCGAGGTGCTCAAAGATGCTCTTCTTTTGTTCTTGGAATATATTAAAATATCATCTATGAAAACCACCACAAACTTGTCAAGCTCGTGCATGAAGACGGTGTTCATCAAGTACATAAAGTGAGTCAGGCATTGGTTAACCCAAAAGACATCACCAAGTACTCATACAAGCCATATTTGGTGGTGAATGCTATCTTTTGGTATATCTTCAGTGCTTGATCTTTTATCCGATGATACCCCAATCTCAAGTCAATCTTGAGAACACTTTGGCTCCTAAGAAGTTGATCAAACAATAGATCAATTCTCAAAAAGGATACTTGTTCTTAATTGTTACTTCATTGAGTGGACGATAGTCCACACATAGCCTCGTGGTTTGATCCTTCTTCTTCACAAATATTGCAGACATCCCTGTGGTGAAGAACTAGGCTGGATAAAACCTTTATCAAGCAACTCTTGCAAATCAATCTTCAACTCTCGCTAATTCTTGAGGTGGCATTCTATAAGTTTTCTAGATATCGTGCAGTCCCGTGTTTCAACTCTATACCGAATCAACATCTCTATCCGTGGCGCACTGTGCAAATCATCCGGGAATACATCCGAAACTCACGCATCACCGATATCTTTTTATTTCCTTAACTAAAGTAGCACAAACCCTCTCAACTGTTCTCTTAGGAATTGGGAGTTGAATAAGAAGTTGAGAATTGCTACTGTAAGTTTACTTTGATAGTTCTATTCAAAATATCGATGACAGCCCCATGCCGATACATCCAATTCATACCTGTGATCATATCTATATCCCGATCCTTAAGAACTATCATACCGGGTGGGAAAATCAAGCCCAACTAACTTTATAGGTACCTGATGTACCATTTCCTCAGGTAATACGACGCCCCTAGGAGATCAGATAAAGAAATTTTCTTTTGTTTCCCCAATAGGTATTTCATGCTTGACCACAAATGTTCTATTGATGAATATATGGGATGCACTGTAATCAAATAATATAATCAAGTAGGATGATTGGCAACAGAAACATACCCATCATTACCGGGTTCTCCCAGAGGTATCTCTTCAAAGATTTGTATAGAACACCCGGCCAGTCTTCTTCTCAACTTTACCCTTCTCGATTATTCTCGACACATTGTCGTTTTATTCTCGCGGCCGCCGACTTCCCGATGCTACCCGATAATTGGGATTATACCTCCGAGGATTGGGGCATTTCGAATAGTGACCAAAGCTTGCCACAGCTTAAAACAGATTGGACCACCTTGGCCTTGTGGAGCGTGGTTACGAATGACGTGGGCCTTCGGGCCGGGGGGATAGGTAAGAGCTACAAAGCAGTTCCGACAAATGGTCGCCGCCTGGCCGAACTGTGGTGGACGAAAGGAAGGACGAAATGGTTAATGTGGTGATAGAACACCTTCTCGGGCGCTTCATGTTGCCACCGTAAGAACCTTAAGACACATTCTTCTTTCTTTCCCTTGATTTCCTTATGCCGGGCGATATTTCTCCTCAAAGATTCGTGGCTATGTCGACCACCTCATGATAGGTATCTCGCAGGATCTGGATAGTCATCATGGTCTGGACCTTGAATTTAGACCCCGCAGAAAAACCACTCCTTCTTCTTTGCATCGTTGTCAACATGTGCCGAGGCATACCGCGACAGTGATTAAATCGACCAACATACTGCATCACGCTTTGGTCATCCTTCCTAACTCTACAAACTTAGTTAACTTTTAGCCATAACTCCTTCTCGGGATATAGTGGGAACGGAAAGTCCGACGGAATTCCGCCCATGTCACACGGTGACCACCGGCGCATGGCTAAGAAGCCGGGCTTATGGTGCTCAAAGACATCCTTCTACAAGCTCAAATTTTAGCTCGATAGTACGGAGCCAAGCATCGCCTTCTAAAGGCTCTCGGCTTTTAATGAATACTTTGGTGGATGGGTTTCAAAGAACTCATGATATAGATTCTCCGCCTGTTGTTCCGGGCTTCCCCGATGATGGTTCCTGATTATTTTTTGCCATTTCTCTCATGAATCGAGTATTTTCTATGGTGGTATTTACTAATGCCGCTATGGCATCAGTCGATTGGGAGGGATTGGTGGTGGGTTAGGCATGTTATCCCTCCCCGGGAAGTACCAAAGACGATCGCCAGAATGGGTTATAGGCATCTATTGATAACAAGCCAAACTTAGTCTTTATTCAACTAAAGCAAACATACAAGCCAAACAACATACAAACCGGTTCACAACAAACATCTCACACAAGTCTACACGCAGTGCACTACCCTTCCCACTAGAGTTTTATTTATTCTACATCCATCCTATTTTACAACAGCTTTCTTCTCACACCACACTACACTATCTCCTCGTGCATCATCTTCACCTGCCGGCCCGGTATATAGCTCCACTATCTCCTCGGGTCCTCTTCTTCCCTCATCATCACTAATCACAATGACCTCAGACTGTGGGACAACCTCACCAAAGAGGGTCTTCCATTTCTTCATCAACTTCTCCATAAGGATACCGCCGATGAAAAGCTTCATGCAAAGTTATTTTTATATGCCTCGGGCAGATCTTGAACTTGGTGTTCTAGTTCATAAATGCAGCATCTGAAGATTGGCGAAATCCCTGCTCCAATTCCCTCTCCTACTGATATTCCCTGCATCAAGCTCATGGCGCTCCGCCCCCCCCGAGAGTGCCAATGTGCATGATAGCTTCCTCTCTATCTCTTGTAACTTCCTCCAGCCTCCTAGGTCGGGTTTCCATATCATCCGAGGGTCAAGGTTACCGCTAAGCCATTGTCGCTATTCTCACCGCCGCCGCCGCCGCTACCACCGCTACCCCTCGGGCAAGCCGGGTGGCGAGGCACACCAAGTGGTCCCCGCCCTCTTCCTGAGTTTGCTTGCTACGGCCATCCTTGTAGAGGGTAAGATTAGAGATTAGGCTAAAGAAACCTAAGGTTTAGCAAGAATAGGATTGTTATTCTTAACCCAAACAATAAAGGGGAAAGTTTATTAACATGATTAATTAAGCATGATGCATGATACGAACTTACGATACTAAGCATAAAAACATTATTAAACCTATAACATAGGGCAATATATATATTACTCCACTACTAACATTTTGAAGTGAAGGAAAGAATTTAAATAGGGATTGAGATGAGTAAAAAGCAATTTGGACCAAATTAAGAGATTAAATTACTTTGACTCAATTCATTTTGAAATTTTTGAAAAGTAATGCTACAAGAACTCAAGTAATGATCATTGCTCGATACCAACCGTAATAAAGACCTTCTAGATTATAGGCCCACATACATGTATCATTATCCCAAAGACCTCTGATAGAATGCATGTGTACCAAATGATCTAGGAAGCACTATTGATTCTCCGACAGATCTCATCATTAACGAGTCATTGCAAAGATTACAACACTTTATTCAAATAATTATACATCGAGTAAAAGGCTAAGAATTACATAACATAACTTTTACAAACCATTTGTTCCAAACTTAAGTATCTATTACAAACCATAGTAGTGGGAAGTAACAAACTACAAGTATAAAATATTCAACCCCGCCCAAGGGTCACCAAGTTACTCCTCCCTCGGCATCCACCGAATACCGCTATACAACAAGGGCCAAAACACATCCGACCCGACTCACCTCGCAACAAGGGTTAAGGAACCCCGAGTACGGAGTACTCAACAAGACTTAACCAACTAAAGAAAAGAGGAGAAAACTCAGGGATGCAGGCCATAGGAATCAAGGTAAGGTTTTAGCAAGATCAAGGACTCTTTTTGCATAAAAGCTTACTAATAGTGAATCCTTACTTTCAATATTTTAACTCATATTAGTTTATCACCTAATCTGGGTGATCCTATACTAGATCAAACACTTCTCAACCATCCATCTTCCATTCTTTCTTATTAGTTCCATTTCTTAACTACGATGAAGGTGCGAGGATCAAGTCTCCTTTTTATCGTGGAGCAACGACGATTCGAACCGCTTATAACCCAAAAATACCGGGGATACCTCACCACACGACATATGTAGCACCAAAGCTTGCATATATCAACCATCTCCCACCTCGTCTAAAACGGAAACGAGGCCTACGCCACCCGAGAATACAAGCACACCTCCAACCTCGGGACTTTAACCCACCGAGGGTATCTTGTACTCCCGCCATCTCTCCACTCCCGGTCGTGGTTGCCATTCCTGATTTGGCACACCCCCGAGATCAGCTTACCGAGGCATGTGGCCCAGATAACAAAGTTCTGATCCAAGGGCCGCCCAATCGGACGGTTCCTTAACCGACACAAATGAACACTACATAGAGACTCCCTTCTCAATGCAAGTTATCCAACCTGTCTCAAATTAATCATTGCCTCCATACTCTAAATGTGAGTCATCATTTAAAAACATATAAAACATTTTTATAGCAACTTAAACATTATTGCTGCATATCAACTATGCATTTTAAATAAAATAGGTTATCAAGGATGATATTTCAATACGCAAGGTTGGTCATGCAAAGAATTAGGTTATCACTCAACTCCTATTTACCTAATGCAACATATAAATAACATAAGTGATATAAAGCTTTGTAAAACAACAAGGAACGGGTTTAAATGCATCCGGGCTTGCCTTGGTAGTTGTCGGCCTGCCTCTGCCTCGGTACCACGATATCAAAACCCCCAAATAATGGATACGCGAACCTCCTCGAAACTTCCTCAACTTTAAAACCCTCACTTTCATTTTCTACACGAAGTAAAATGCATGCTTCAACATGATGCCATAATGATAAACATGATGCTTGGCAATGCAAAGAAATAAACATTTACTTGAGTACAACTTTCCTTCACGATAAAGTTGCAAACCCAACAAAACCAACTTGTTGAACTACACTAGAAGATATCATCACCATTGCCTAAGGAGTTCTCAAGGACCATTTGATTATGGTATGATCCTTGCTCACAAAACAATCCCAAATCACACATCAAACCTAACACTTAACTTTTCTAAAAAAAAATAATAAAATAAAATAAAGCATCAAATTAAAAACATTAACTATCTCCAAAAGACCCCAAACTTTTTTACTAACAGATCCTATCATAAAAATAGAGGCAAAATAATTTTCATAGCCAAAGGACATATATTTGATTTTCTAAAATTCAAAGAAGACACATTTTTCAATTAAAGGAGGTAATTTTAAAACATAACAGAACAGGTCAAAATTTAAGTTTGATATTTTTCCTACATACTGTACAGCATAAAAGCATACACAAAAGCCTTTCATAATTTTTTCAAGTTGTAAATATTTTCCTATGAATTTAGGAAGAAATAACATTTCCAACACGCCAAAGCTCCGCCAACACTCGTCATGCCGACCACGCCGGTGTCGGCGGTTGACCTGATTACTCATTGGCGGTGAGGTCTTCGGCGACGCCAGCTTGCACCTACGCTCCTACTCGACCCCGCAAATTGATTCAGCCACAAATGCGGCTAAGAAACGAGACGGCACGCCGCCGGCCGACCATGGCGCCCTACGGGCGCGGCACACGGCCATACGGCCACCGGAGCCTTCTCCGGCGACTTCGAGGGCACCGCGATCCGCACGACCGACGGCGAACCCGAGCCCTCAACTAAACGAAACAAACCGCCCCTAGCTAGGTTGCACGCCACGGGCGGAGCGGCTATGGCGAGCTCGCTCTAAGATCGACGCCCGGCGACCACGCTACGCAGAGTTCAAAATAAAGGGTGCTACGCTACGCTAGACCGCAGTGGAACACGATGTTCACGTTGGTTTGCGAAGACTGAAAGGAGCAGGGTCGCCGACGGTGACAACGGCCGGCCGGGCGACTGGTGGGTCGAGGCGGCGGCCTACTGAGCCGAGCTTGGTCGTGAATACCTGGCCGAGCCGACCATGATCGTGACAACGAGGCAATTCTAGAACGCAAAGAAACCCTGGGACGAAGCTCACCAAAATGGACGAACGATGGTGAGGTCGCTATGGCGCGCGCCCGACCGGACACGGAGAAGATGACCCTGCGCGCATCGACTTGAATGAGAGCAAAAAGAGTGGCTCAAAAGCGCAAGGAAGCTACGGTAGCCACCGAGATGGTTGGACGATGAGGCGAGCGCTGGGTATTTATAGGAGGAAGGGAAGGTCAGCTTACTACAGATAAGGATGTCCTACCGAAAAGTCGGGCCGCTCAGGGGCCTCCTCGCCGTGGGATGAGAGATGGATCGCCGAGGACACGATGGCGGGCTGCTCGACACGTCAAGTTGGTGGTGGAGCCGCGAGGCGGTTGAAGCGCCGAAGGCCACGCCGGGCGAAGCCGCTTGATCGAAGCTCTGCTTTTCCCAAAATCGATTTCAAAACCCTAGCGCCGAATTTGTCAAATTACCTCAAAATTGAACTGCACTAAAAATTTCCAAGAATGAAATTTACAACTTTTTCTCGAGATCTACACATTTCATAAAAGAAGCATCTTCAAATTCGGCCTCTAAGTTGACTTCGAAAAGGGGACAAAATGATTTAACTTAAATTCAAAATTACTTTTAAAATCATATAAAACTTGAAAAACTTTTGTTAATCAAATATGTACAACAAGAAAGATCTACAAACTAGTTGAAGTTTTGTCAAATTTGGCCTAGATTGGGAGCAATTGAAAAGGGGGTAAAATAGGTTTTGGGAAATTTAGGTTTTCTAAATAGAATTTCAATCAAGACACCATTCAAATTCATTCCCAAGCATTCCAACATAACAAGGCTATTAATTAAACTTATTTTAGTGAATGCATAACATGGTTCTCAAAATGTATGCTTTGCAAAGGCATATGATGACATGACCAATTTTAGTGATATAACACCGTGGGTGTTACATGAGGTCCATGTGGTCGCATTTCTGGCCTGACGCGGAGCGAGCCTTTGCACACAACGCCTTCCTCGTCCACCTTCCCAAACGCCGCCACTAACTCACTCAGCGACCGGAGACGCAGGCGAACTCCACGGGTCTCACCGTGGTAGAACTTGATGTCGCCGGTCATTTTCCGCAGCTCGACGCCACTCGCCTCTTGGCTCGATCCGAAGCCGATGTGGAATGACGCCAGCATGTCCCATGCTTCCTTCACCGTGATCCTGCCCTCGATGGCTTCATGGAACTCCAACGGTGTGGACGAGAGCAGGCCTCCATGGCCGAGACCTCGGCCATCCTCGTTGTCGGTGCCCTTCTCCACAACAGCCCGGAGCTTGCGAAGCCTCGAGCTTCCACTTCATCGCGACCCGACCACTCGGCCGAAGTTGGTGCTGGTGAGCCGTGGGCCCCCGCCTACCTCACCTTCGCGACCGCTCGGATCACCACCTCCTTTCGAATGACTCCGCGGGAGAGGAGGTCAAGGCAGCGTACCTTGTGGTGAGCGGAATATCCTAGAAGAGAAAAGTTGTTTCCATCAAAGATGACGTGCCTGGGAAACAATGACTCAAGTGGAGGAGAGGTCAAGGCGTGGTACCCTTGTGGGTGAGCGGAATATCCCAGGGAAGAATAATGTGAGGACGCACTCTAGGGGCGAGTTTGTGGAGGTGCAGTAGCTCTACATGTTGGGATAACACTTGCAACCAAAGACACTGAGATGACTCAGATGGGGTGGCTTGCCCAGAGGGCAAGATGAGGGGTACAAAATTTGAGAGTCTTGCTGGCGTAATGTTAAGAAGAACAATGGTCGGGAGAGCGCCTCCAATAGACGAAGGCATGGACCCCTCGAAAAGGGAGCGAACTACATTATTTATGGAGCGGATAATGCGTTTCTGCTTTTACCGCTTTGAGGCGAGGTGTAAGGAAAGGACATACGAGGTGGATGCCCCGGGCGAGG